>JAXBDA010010546.1:0-10320 GCA_036023075.1 Gaultheria prostrata
TTGTTGCAGGGCCATACGTGATGGGACTGAAGTGACAGGAGTGGGTAGCGCGCGTGAGCTACCCGGGGGGCGTGGGAGATACGCCCCACGGTGCCTATAAATACCCCACTCACCTACCGTATTAAGGGCGGTTTCTCTCTTCATTAAAGACTCATTTACTCACTTTCTCTCTCTACATTTATCACTTCATCTATTCTGATCACTTACTAGGCCGTCGGAGTGTCGTCCCGGACCACCACCGTCCGGGCTAGGCACTAACGCGGTTGCTCAGTGTGCAGGTTGCTTGCTCCGTCCAGCGGCCAGGATCACGGTGAGGCCGCAGCAGCTCTCCCTCTCCTTCAGCATCCAGGACGGTCCAAAGAGGTCATTCCGGCGAAGACTCCCCCACAATTGGCGACTCTGCTGGGGACCGGCATTGTCCTTCCCAACCTCTCTATTCACTCTGAGTGGTGGTTCTTCCCTCACTCAAACCTCTTTCTACCTAGCTTTCTAGTCATGGCTGATCTCACTCTTGGTCTGGATGCCTTTGATGTCAATGGTGACTTCGTTACTCAAAGCACACGTCGGAGGTACCACGAAGTCAGAAGTGACTTGGGCCTCTCCCTCTCTCCCATGATAAATAGAGATGGAACCGTAACGGCGGCGTCCAACGCCGCCGGCACTAGCACGGCCGAAGCCAACAGCAACGTCCTCTTCCACATGGACGGCGGTGTAAGGTCTCTACGAGATCTAACGACACCGGCGGGTCCCCACACAGCACTACCGCCTCCCCCTCCTCTCACAGTGGAGGCTGAAATGGCCATCTTGAGGAACGAGATCGCGTTGCTCAAAAAGGCTCAACACCCACTTGTATCCACTCGGCCAGGGGGGCGGGCGAGGTCTCGGAGAACGCAGACGTCCGCCTTCACAACTGAGAGCGGTAGAGCGCAGGTATTTTCGCGCCTCGGCATAATGGTCGAGGTGGACAATCAGGGGACCGCGCACGTCGTCTTGCCGAGGCACATATCGACGAGAGATCTTACAAGAGACGACGCTCGGAGAATGGCACGCCCGGCATACAGCGCCACGGCGTCCAGCGACAGGACCCCGAACCAAGCTAATTCACAAGACGAGCGGGACCAACAGGCCGCTCGAGACCTGGAGCGGCGTCTTAACAAAGGGAAAGCTCCTGGGGGCGGTGCAACCAACCGCAGGGGTAATGACCACCCAAACGTCTCGGAGGAACGAGGAGGTGGTGGCCACCCTAGCCGATCGGTCGATCGGAGGGATGGCCGTCAGCCCGGCTGATCGGTGGATCGAAGGGACTCCCGGGGACCTGAGCCTTCGATGGAACGGCAGGCAGCCTCGGGTGGCAGAGCGAACAGCAGAGCCAGTGAGGGCCTGCACCTCGGGGAAACGTATGAGCTGCGCAACGAGGGGGGCAATATGGTGTTGATGAACACGTGGACGGGGGAAACTAAGACGCTCTTCCCCGAGCCCGAAACTAGGGCCCCACCTTTGCACGAAAATAATGGGGTACAGCCGCCCAAAAGACGATCCTCCGAGCGCAGCAATATACACCCTGCCGACCGCGAGTGCCCACAGGACGCCAGGGTACCTCCAAAACGTGCGTGTGGGGGGTACCAGACGGTAGACCTTAACCGCCCCGAGCCGAGCCTGGTCAATGAAAGATTGGATAAGGCTCGGCAGTCACCCTTCACTAGGAAGATCGTCGAGGCGATCCCTCCACGGGGGTTCAGGCTCCCGAAATTCGACAAGTACGAACCGAGCACGGACGCTCTCAATCACGTACAGCAATACCGGCAGATAACCGAGCTCTTCGGTTACGGCGATGCAATCATGTGCAAGACCTTCTCGATGAGCCTCGGGAGCGTTGCCCTCCTGTGGTACAGTAGGCTGATGCCAGGGTCCATCGGCGGTTACGACGAGCTAGAGAGTGCGTTCACGTCTCGGTTTGTGACAAGCAATGTCCAGCCAAAGACGATCGACGCATTGATCACAATGAGAAGGGGCTCGGAGGAGGCCCTAAAAGACTACGTCGCCCGGTACTGGGAGACATACAGCTTGGTCGAGGACTGCGACCAAAAGATCGCCGCCACCTCTTTCAAGATCGGGCTGGATGACACATCCGAGCTCTTCAAAGAGCTCATGCTTCGCCCACCAAGAGGTATGATGGACTTGATGATCACCGTGGAAAAATTCAGAAACTACGAAGAAGTCCTCCTTAGTAGGTCCTCCAAGGCATCGGGGGCCAGGAGCCCAACTAAGGAGGCCAAGAAGCAGGTGAACAACGTCAAAAAGGGATATCAAGGGAACAATAGCGGCGGGGGCAGAGGGTACAATGGCAGCAACGGAGGGTACGGCGGCGGAAGCTACCGAGGCAGCAATAGCAACAATGGAGGGGGAGGATGGGAGCGCCCCCCCCGGAACGACAACGATTACATAGCCGAGACCACGGTCTTCAACGAGCCAGTCTATAAACTCCTAAAGGTCATTGGCAAAAAGAAGTGGTTCGACTGGCCGGAGGAGAAGCTGGGCTCGGACGAAACCCAGAGGGGAATATGCTCCTACCACGAAGAAAAGGGGCACTATACTACTGCATGCCGGTCGTACAAGGCACTACTTGAGCGACTCATTGCTCAGGGCCACCTTGATGAATGGATCAACCGGACAAGGACCCCGCCCCGAGCCCGAGTCGCCGTCCCCCTACAGCTTCAGGCACCGCCTCTGCTCCCTCAGCCGAGGGTGCTCGGTGGTGTCGTCGAAGTTATTCACGGGCCGGTCAGCAAATCCCGAGCCGACGCCATGCACGCAGAACTCCTGAGAGTGGAGGCGGCGATGAAGGTGATGACCTTGGGCTGGCGCCCAAACAAAAGTATGAAGAGCCCGTGGAACCTTGGTCAATCACTTTCACAGAGCGAGACCTGGATGGCCTCCGGCTGCCCCATGACGATGCCCTCGTTGTAGAAATCGAAATCGACCATCTCACCGTTCGAAGGATCTTGGTCGATCAGGGAAGTTCAGCAGATGTCCTTTACTACTCGGCCTACCGCGCGCTAGGGCGAACCAAGGAGGAACTCAAACCTGCCGAGGTCCCGTTAGTTGGATTTGCTGGCACACCAGTATGGCCCCTCGGTTCGATCACACTCCCGGTATGGGCGGGCTCGGTCCGATTGGAGGTGGAGTTCATGGTTGTGAGCTCCCTGAGTCCGTACAACGCTATCCTCGGTAGGGGGTGGCTCCACGGGATGAAGGCCATAGCCTCGACGTTGCATCAATGCGTGCGGTTTATTGGCACGTCGGGGCGGCAGGAGACAATTAGAGGCAACCAAATGGCCTCCAAGAAATGCTTTGTCAATGCCGTGCGCATGAAGGATCGGAAGAAAACCAGGCCCCCGAAACAAGTCCAATGGATCGAAGCCGGCAACGACACTCCAACTCTGGACAATGTCGGCATAATGGCAGAGGATAAGTCTGTTGAGGATCTCATCAAAGTACCAATCAATGAAGATCAGATTAGGTATTTCATGGTGGGATCCGAGCTCCCGATCGCCGAGCGCGACGAGTTAATTGCCTTCCTCAAGGATAACATTAAGGTGTTTGCATGGACCCCATATGAAATGCCGAGCGTAGACCCAGATTTCATCACCCATGCCCTCAATGTCGATCCGGCTAGGAGGCCAGTGGTGCAGAAGCCGAGAAAATCCTCGGCATTACACGCCGATGCGGTGATCGAGGAAATCAATTGCCTTATTGAAGCTGAGTCGGTCCGAGAAGTCGTTTACCCTACCTGGCTGGCCAACACCGTCGTGGTTAAAAAGAAGAACGGGCAGTGGCGGATGTGCGTGGACTACACCAACCTAAATGATGCTTGCCCCAAGGATTGTTTTCCACTACCTCGGATAAACCAGCTGGTGGATGCCACGGCTGGGCACGCCCGGCTGAGCTTCATGGATGCTTACCGAGGGTACAACCAGATCGCCATGGACATCATGGACCAGGAGAAGACGGCCTTCATCACGCCGAGGGGGACTTACTGCTACAGGGTCATGCCCTTCGGCCTGAAAAACGCCGGGGCAACTTACCAGTGGATGGTGTCCAAGATGTTTAACAAGCAGCTCGGTGATATCATGGAAGCATACATCGACGACATGGTCGTTAAGAGCAAGTATGCCGAGGATCATCTCGGGCATCTAAAGAAGATCTTTGGAATACTGAAGGTGCACAGGCTTCGGCTGAACGCCGAGAAATGCGCCTTCGGCGTTGGCTCGGGGAAATTTCTGGGGTACCTGGTCACTCGACGGGGGATCGAGGCCACCCAAACCAAATCACTGCCATTCAAAATCTCCGAGCGCCAACGACGATCAAAGAAGTGCAGAGGCTGACTGGGATGGCGGCGACATTGAACCGATTCATTAGCAAGTCCTCGGACGTATGCCGCCCTTTCTTTCAATCCATCAAAACCAGTAAGAGGGCGTTCGAATGGACGGCCGAGTGCTATGTCGCGCTGGCCGAGCTGAAAAAGTGCATGTCACGGGCACCCCTCCTTGTCACCCCGACGGGGGATGAGGATCTCTATCTTTATCTAGCGGTCTCGGAGCACGCCGTGAGCTTGGCGTTGGTCAGGCAAGAAGGCTCGGAGCAGCAGCCGATCTACTACTCGAGCAAAACCATGTTGCCAGCCGAAACCAGGTACCTATCGATTGACAAACTAGCGCTCGCTCTTATTACTGCAAAAAGGAAGTTACTCCTTTATTTCCAGTGCCACACCATCATCGTGATCACCGAGTACCCACTACGTGCCATCTTGAGGAAGGCTGGCCTCTCGGACAGAATATGTAGGTGGTCACTGGAATTGGCCAACTTTGATGTCCGGTATAAGCCCCGAACGGCCATCAAGGGGCAGGCATTGGCCGACTTCATTGCCGAGCTCATGCCACGAATGGATGCTGACGTTAAGGCCAGCAGTTATGACGCCGAGGGCTCGAGTAACCCACTGCCGAGCACACCGACCCCAGAGTATACCGATTTCATCTTAAAGCGTTCGCCACCTTGGACCGCCAAGGTCTACACCGGAGATTTCTGGCGCATGCATGTTGACGGTGCTTCAAACAGCCAAGGGGCGGGCGCGGGTATCGTCCTAATATCCCCCGAGGGGACACTCCACGAGTACGCCATGACCATCGGGTTCCCCTCTACCAACAATGAGGCTGAATACGAGGCCCTCATCGCTGGCCTGAGCATCGCTAAGGGCCTCGGCGTTGACGAGGTGCATGTCTTCAGTGACTCCATGCTCATCATCAATCACTTGAACAGTGAGTACGGGTCTGGAGACTCTCGGATGATCAAATACATCAGCCATGTCAAGTATCTCGAAAAAGACTTCAAGAGAGTTAGCTTTCAGCACGTAGGACGCGAGCACAACGCCCATGCTAACGCCCTCGCGGCGCTCGGGTCCGCATGCTCGGAAGTCACCGGGAATCGAACGATTACCCTCGGAGACATTTCGAGCCCCAGCTTCGAGCCTGGGGCTGAGGACGTCATGTGCGTTACCCTCGGCCCCAGTTGGATGGACCCCCTCGTGGCCTATCTTCGCAATCAAACACTCCCAACGGACAAGAAGGAGGCCCACCGTGTCCGCTGTAATTCCGGATCCTACCTCGTCTCGGACTGCGGGCAGCTCTACCGCCGCACATACATGGGACCGGACCTCCGAGTCCTCCACGAACTTGAAGTCCCCCAGGTCCTGCATGAGCTGCATGAGGGCAGTTGTGGTTGCCACTCGGGGGGTCGATCCCTAGCCGAGCGTGCTGTCACCCAAGGTTATTGGTGGCCCAAGATGCGACAATCGACCAAGGAGTACGTAAAGAAATGTGAGGCATGCCAAAAGCATGCCCCCATCCTGCATCAGCCGACCCTCTCACTTCAGCCCGTCTCGAGCCCCTGGCCTTTTGCTCAGTGGGGGCTCGACATTGTTGGTAAGCTGCCTAAAGCTCCCAGTGGATTCAAACATTTCATCGCAGGTACGGACTACTTTACCAAATGGGTTGAGGCCGAGCCTTTAATCCATATCACGGCAGCCGAGGTCGAGAAGTTCATCTGGAAAAACATCATTTCCAGGTTCGGCGTGCCCTACGCCATCGTCTCCGACAACGGCACCCAGTTTGTCGCCGAGGCTGTTCAACAGCTTTGTAAGACGAAGAATATCCGAATCTACCATTCTACCATGGCCTATCCCCAGGGCAATGGCCAAGCTGAGGCATCCAACAAATCCATCTCCTACGGGATAAAGCGACGCCTCACCAACAAGCGAGGTAAATGGGTGGACGAGCTGCCCAAGGTTCTCTGGGGCTACCCAACCACCCCTAGGCGCGGCACTGGCCGAACGCCATTCTCCATGGCATACGGCATGGAGGCCGTCCTCCCCCTCGCTGCCACCGCACCCACCGACCGAACCGAGGCCTTTCACCCGGCCACTAATGAGGAACACATAGCTGCCGAGCTCAACCACGTCGAGGACCTTCGCGACGAGGCAAACATCCGATACGTTGCCTATCAACAGGAGGTCGCTCGGGGGTACAATAAGCACGTGCGGGCACGGCCGTTTGCTTTCGACGACCTCGTTTTACGACAGGTGGTCCAGCAGAAGAACAAGAAGAAGTTTATGCCCAACTGGGAGGGGCCGTTCCGTATCACAACTAAGGTCGGCTATGGGGCCTATCAACTTGCCGAGATGGACGGCACTTCTATCAGTAATCCGTGGAATGCCACGAAACTCAGGAAATTCTATGGATAGGATTCTTTCTAGTCTCGGGCGCTTCTGTTGCGCCGAGGGCTATCAATGTGTTAATGTTAAAATCCTTCTCGGTTACTTTTTGTTCTCATGTTGTCGCACTTATTCACTACTTCGCGTTCGGTCGAACAACATCTTCTCACTACGTGATCGGTGCGGGTCACTCCGGCACGGCGTTCGATCGAACGGGTGCTCGGGATCGTTTAAACACGATTCAGTCACTCTAGCGTTCGGTTGAACCTATGACTACCCTACCTTCCTTGTCTCGGCCGAGGGCTATTAGACATGGAACATTCTCACACCATCACGATTGGGGCTCGAATATTGGGCGCCCGGCTGATAGGTGCAATTGACAAAATATTTCTGAAATTATTCCAACACTTTTGCTTCGGCAACGGCAAGGGGGCCTTTCCCCGAAGCAGGGGGTAAAGGTACGCTTACACTTGGAAAATTTCAAACAACAAAAAGTTCAAGGAAGCTGAATCACCCTGCGATCGGTTGAACGGATGATTGGGTTCGTTTGGACCCAATCACATCGCTGGAGCGTTCGGTCGAACCTCCGCCTCAAATCCCATAACTGTCTCAGCCGAGGGTAAGGGTACGCTTACACTTGGAAAATTTCAAACAACAAAAAGTTCAAAGAAGCTGAATCACCCTGCGATCGGTTGAACGGATGCTTGGGTTCGTTTGGACCCAATCACATCGCTGGAGCGTTCGGTCGAACCTCCGCCTCAAATCCCATAACTGTCTCAGCCGAGGGCTATTAGACAGGGGACATTTGTATACCATCATGATCGGGGCTCGGATATTGGGCGCCCGGCTGATAGGTACCACTGATAAAATTTGATGAAATTTTACTAACACTTTTGCTTCGGCAAAAGACCAGGGAGGAGTTGGAAATGCAACAATCAGAGTCGAAATACAAGCAGGAACAAGAAAGGCATCCATTCAAAACAAAACATAATAGGGGCTCGGCAATGGTGCAGCGTTCGGAGCTGACCCCTTAACAAAACACCTGTTTTAATTACATCACGAGCCCTGGCAATGGTGTATCGTTCGGCCAGTCTCCAAAACAAAAAACAAGGTCCTAATTGCTTCTACCGAGCCTAAAAAGTTAGCCAAAAGAAGGAAACAAAGAAAAATCCTATGCATCTACAACATCGTCTTTAGCCCCCTCCTTCTCACCAGCCTCGCTGCTTCCACCTCCCCCGCCGGCACCGTCAGGGGTGTTCTCCTCGGCGTCATCCTCGAACGGCATCTCGGGAATTTCGGGCTCGGGCACTTCAGGGATAGACCGGAGGGGGGAGTCAGATGGCACGTCTGCTAAATCGAGGCCTCGGGTGATCGCCGCAGGCTAGCACGCGGAATACCCGAGGAGATAGCCCTTCTTGAAGGCTTTCTCCTCGTTGTCCAAAGCCTCCTGGGCGAACTGAGCGAGGGTCTCGTTCTCCCCCCTCTGGTAGCCATTCTCATCAGCCGCCCGCAGGTCTTCAGCGTGTTCAGCCTGGGCCCTTGACAGCGCTTTCTCGGCACTTGAGACAAGAGACTCGGCCGTGATGGCCTTCTGCTCGGCCTCAGTCTTCTCTCGGGAAAGGGTTTCAACCTCCTTCCTTAGCCCCTCCAGCAGGGCAAGATCCTCGCCGTGGCTCTTCTTCTCGGCGGCCAGCTGCTGCTCAGCCGCAATCTTTTCATTACTGAGCCCGAGGATCTTGTCCCCGAGGGCAAGTGCGTCCTGACCGACCTGTAAGGGGTAAAACATGTAATGAGGGGAGGGATCACCCGAACGCAAAAACTTGAAGAAAATTTGATCAACAGTTTAAAGAAGTTTAAGGAGGAAGGGCTTACCCGCACGGCATCGGAGCAGAGGTCGATGTAATTTTCGCCGGCCGATCCCCTTGGGGATCTGCTCCAGGTCCCGCTCAAGGGACAGACCCTTCAGGAGGGTGACGGCGATCTTCTTGTCCGTCCGAACGCTGGCCGATTTCTTGATTGGCACTCCTTGAACGGTTCGGAGGACTGGGACGAACAGGTCGTCTGTACGACCTGTGCTTGGCGGTGTGGATCCAGGGAGGGTAACATATGGTGCCGAACCTCGGGGGTTAGGACCCAGGGGGGCAGAGAGGAAGCCGAGGGCTTGACGGGAGGAGGACGTGACGCATCGGTCTTTTCAACCCCGGGTTTCGGACCCTCCACCCGTTGTTTCTTGTTCGGATGCCGGGCCTCAGAGGATGAACCAGGGGTAGTTTGGTTCTCTGCTGCCTGAGCTGCCTTTGGGTGTCCCTTAGAGCGCTTCCCTCAGCCATGTCACCTGCGGTAGGAGAACCGGCAGCCTGTATCCTCAGTCTCGGCCTTGGCCTTGGGACGCGCTCTCGGCCGATAAGATCTTGGGATGTGAGCTCGGGATCGAAGTGGCAGTGGCGTCTCGGGCCTGTTCGCGGAACAGGGGCCTTGGTCCTCTTTGTGAAACCTTTGTAGCTGGGCACGTAGCCGAGAATCAGAGGGGCCGTCCTATCAGGGAGTTGGTAGATTGCGTCGATCGCGTCGTCGTCGGCGTCCTCGGAAAGCCTCCTGGTGACCTTCCCGCAAGCTGCACAAAGGGAAAGAAATTGTTAGCGCTCGGCAAGGCGTAAAACAATATTCAAAAAAGATGCAAGACAAAACAGAAATAATTCAAGTATGGGAGCTCGGCAAACCTGGGTCGCCCCGACGCCACGGGATCGGGAAAACCTTTTTCTCGTCGGGACCCCAGGTGAAGTTCCCTCTAACGATGACCAGCTCGCAGGCATGGCGCTCGAAGTCCAAGAGCTCGTCGATCAGGTACGAGTACTCGGAGCGTATGGTGAAGTAGTACCTCCCGTAGGTAGGGCTCCGAGCCACCGTGTACACAGCCATGAGATCGTGTAAGGAGAAGTCTAGGTTGTGGGCTCGCTTCAACTTTGCCACCGAGCATATGATTCGGTAGATGTTGGCGACAAGTTGATGGGGGGCCAGACTGTAGGCATGGAGGAACTGGCGCAGCAGCCGGGGGAACGGAAACGTCAAACCGCCCTCGGTTATTGCCATCAGAGGGACGGTAACCTGATCCTCCCGGTAGTGGATCCTGTTGTCTGTGGGCCTTGAAATTTCCACGTCCGCGGGGATCCCGTAGTCCCTCCTAAAAGCTGCAAGCATCTCCGAGGTCCCGTCGAAGTACTCGGAGACGTATTGACACAAGCCGTGTGTGGGGTTCGGTGGGGGGATCGACTCCCAGTCATCGTCGTACTCTATCCCCTGGTGTCCGGCGGGTATATCATCGGAGCCCTCGGGGGACTGCACGTCGATGGGGCTTGCGTCGAAAGTCTTGGTCTCGAGGACGAGGTCATCCACGTCAACTAAATCGACCACGGCGGGCCCCTTCCCTTCAACATGTAGAAGTTCAAATGGCAAAACAGTATGAGTAACAGAAAGTGGAAATGGCAATTTGTGACTTTTGCCCTTATTACATGCATAACAGTGCTGGCTATTAAAAGAAGGAGATACAGACAAAC
>JAXBDA010010547.1:0-10316 GCA_036023075.1 Gaultheria prostrata
GACTACAACATGAATATTTATCGACTTTGGAAAAAACTGTAATGAACGATGTTTGTCATATGCATGCATCACAGTAAACATCGTTATCCCTCTAGTATCTAAGTAATTCACAGATGTCGCTTAACACGCTCCCTTCCATTCTTCGGATTGCAGCTGGGTTTCTTTCCTTTTGTGTTGAGTTAACACCTTAAACAGAGTTTGCACACAAAAAAAAAAAAAAAACAAAGTTTGAAGCCTTATTTTTCTTCATTTATACATTATATTTCATAATATTTCATTTGGTGCATTAAATTTGTCGTTTGACTATTTTATTGGGCATTCTTTATTAAAAATTTCATAATATTTCACTTAATGCATTAAATTTGGCGTTTGACTGTTCTATTACGCATTCGAACTAGTCTAAGTATAAAGTGAAGACTATGAGCCATAAACTAGGCTAGAGACTGAGAGCTCTATGGGATCCATGCTATCTATCTACTAAGTTAGCTACATATGCCAGAGACTTATCTACTTTTGCCTACCTTAGTACCATAGGAATAGAAAAAGGGGGTGGGCAACCACCTACTCTGATCTAAGGCTACCTTAAATCTAAGTCTTTATCCAACTATGGAATTATACTAACGAGTTTTAGCGGCTACTGCTATACTTGGATCTAACTAGTCAGACATTTTACCCCTTATTGAACTATGCGGCTACCGATGATCAATAGGTATTGAAAATCACTATGCTTAGGCTTAAGGCAGGACGAATAGTCCCCTCTTTTTTGTTCTGCGGCTACTATAGATAGAGGCTCACATCTCATGCGGCTACCGATGATCAATAGGTATTGAAAATCACTATGCTTAGGCTTAAGGCAGGACGAATAGTCCCCTCTTTTTTGTTCTGCGGCTACTATAGATAGAGGCTCACATCTCATATATAGTACCCAACTCTAAGAACAGATAGGTCCGAAATCAAAGGGGTATTACGAGGACGGCTAAAGCAACAGAGAACCGACTGGCTGCGTGCATTCCCTCCACAACACCCAATGCAATCAAGATCAAGAGCTATAGCTAGGGATTCTGTACCACGGAGTGGCCTTACTAGGTCTGAACTCGATGATGGAATGGATGGGCTGGGCAAGGGCTATGAACGGCGCTTGGAGTCAGAGATGAACCAAAACGTCTATCTCTCTAAGAAAGCTTGCTTGAATAAAGGCTTATAGACGTGCTCAGTAAATCCTTTTTTTTCGGTGCTCAGTCAAAGGCTTTTGTCTCACTCGGTGGCGGTGGGACTGACTCAAAGACAGGATCGGCAACCCTGGAAAGCCGAATCCGGGTAAACGAAAGGGGGCTTTTGACATAAGTTAGTCGTGCAGGAGAGGGAGAACCGGGGACTAAAGGAGGTGATCTTAACGTATTGCCAATGGGAATCATCTTTCAATGAGGTAAAAAAACTGGGGGACTATAGACTTTTGGTATAAAGAAAGAATAACCGAAAACCCGAGTGATGGCGAGCCTATGTAATTCGGAGGTGAATTTTTTATTTTAACATAATAATAGCATTTTTAAAAATCTTTGTGGTGGCGATCGCCACTAGTACTTATCTCGCTCTAGCTCCATCCTTGATTCCATCAGTTATTGGAGATCAGTAGTAGATCTTTAGGCCATGCTCTCCAACGCTCCCTCATCACTCTTATGAAAAACTTGTAATTTCCTCCAGCACAAGAGCATGTTATAAATAATTGTCTAATAAAAAAAAGAAAAAGAAAAGAAGAGGGAACATTAATTCCAAAGGAGTATTAAAGTTGCCCATCCGTTACTTAAAACCTACCTAACAATCCTCATGACTGGTCTGACCTCCATGAGACATATGACAAAGACTAAACACTAACAATCTGCTAGCTAATCGATTACATATTGGCTGAATCACAGTGATCAGCTGAAAACTGCCTTGGCAAACCGAACCAGCGTCTGTCTCTCTCACACAATGAACGAAAGTCAAAATATGTTTTAGGGAACTCGGATTTCTGGATGTGAACATAGAAATGGGATGGTTCTCTTATAGTTAAAAGGAAGACCTTTGAGTTGGTTGCAGGAAATCATTTTAAAAACTACGAAATGAATTATGCCATCATCACGGGGTGATCATGGGTCATAAATAGCCGCACAGCATTAAAATCATCGTCTAGATTCGTTGAACCCGGAAGGGATCTTTCAGTTGCCTCATGAGATCCTTCGAACGCCCGGTTTCATTCATCTGCAATTCTGTAAATTTCCCACCCTCATCACTCGAATAAATAAAGAACAAGGCCCAAAACAGGTCTCAAGGTCAAATTAATCAATTGTTCAAAAGTCTGCCACATAACTTATTGTTGTGCGATTGTGTAGAAGATACAACTATTCGATCTATAACACAAAGAATAAAGAAACAATCTCAGAATAATACAAGAGATTTACATGGTTTAACATACAGACCGTGTATCTACTCCAAGGGAGGAAGGGACAAATCAGTCCACTATGATGAATAAGGATTACAAGCTCCAATTAATCACCTCTCGTGTGTATCTCTTTTTTCTTGGTTTCTCTCACAAAAAACAAGCTTACTATCTCTAAAACCGAATAAAACGAGTACAAATAGTTCTATCTCACGTCACGACCGTTCGGACAGACTCGACCACCTTCCTGACAGGATTTATTGCAACTTCAGATTTCGCTTACAACATCGTTACGTCGTTCGGAACAAACACGTGTAGAGTTTAATATGGAAGATGACATAAGGACTTCGCTGAAAGATAAGCAAAAGTATAGGCCAGTTATTAAGTAAAATCGAAATTATGGGTACCAAAGTAAAACTTGTGAAAACTATAGGACCATTAACATAGTATCCCCTTCTTGTCATTTGTATATAAATTGGGGTATCCTTACTTCAATAAGCACTTGGTTCTTTTCCGCCAAAAACCACAATACCAATTCAACAAATTCCAGACAAGTGCCTAACCACACTTGGGATTCTACACTTGGTACTCCAACTCTCTCTCTCTCTCTCTCTCTCTCTCTCTCTCTCTCTCTCTCTCTCTCTCTCATATGGTAGATCTTTGGCACTTTTGAAGGCAAAGAATTGTATTCACTCCGTTCCAAAATAAGTGTGCATTAAAAAGTCGTGCCATTACCGCTAATTTTGGCCAACTAGGAAAGTGTTACAAAATCTATGTATGTCAAAATTCCCTACCAGTAGGAGTTAGAACAACTGTAATTTCAGCACGCCATAGTTGGCGGCTGCTCTCATTTTCTATTGGCCGCGAAAAAAACTTAACCGAATACTTGAAACAAGTTAGTAAAATAGTTCTTCGAATATAATGGTACAGTATATTGATTGATTTAGCGCTAATAGTACTCTAAATTGAAAGCGGTGTCGAGCTGTTGATGATCATCATATATATGTACCTAACAACATCAAAATGATATTGAGCAGAATATCATGTGGCGGCTAAAGGTCGCGGAAGGCAGGGGTCCTTACGAATCTTACCTATACAGTACAAATAACTTTGTCGGGCGTCAAATATGGGAGTTCGATCCTAATTATGGTACCCCTGAGGAGCGTGCCCAGATTGAAAATGCTCGCCAACTCTTCACTCTAAACCGCTCCAAAGTCAAGCCTTGTGCCGATCTTCTTCTTCAATTTGAGGTTTGAATCGTTCCTCATCCTCTCTCTTGCTCTCTCGTAATTACTTTGCTATCTTTCTGTTGCTTGATGATCAACTGCATATTGCATTACGTATGATCAATCTAACCAGCAAAATGTTACACATGAAATTTTACTTCCGTGCATTACTTCGTAAATTTCTTGTCACAAAATTAAAGAACTAATTGAAATTTTTATCCGAAAATTATACGTGGTTTTATAATAGACTATTTTTCTGGGATAGAGACATGGAGAATATCGATTTTGAGGTGCCACCTCCAAATCAGAATCCTGGTTTCGTCCCTGACCACAGCACCACCTAGATACTGGATGACAGTAGTCCAAGTACCCCCTTGTTGAGACTTGAAGCTGAGTCAAATGTGAGGGTAAGAACTGTCATGCTATCTAGGCTAACACCATCGTGGTGTTTGGTTTCTTCAGAAACTCTAAACAACGAATTGATAATGTGATTTAAGTTAAAATTTAATTGATATACGATACTCTGTTAAAATAGAGAATTTTGAAGCACGGTTAATGATATCGGCCCAAGTATTAATTACACGGCCTTGACTATAAACTACAAATTGTTTGACTACTTGACTATCAACCAATCTGTAGTTTTTTTTTTCTTCTTGCTGATAAAAAAAAAAACCTACTGATTAGTAGAAATTGGAACCATTTAGATAGAAAATGTCAAAGAATCCAAAATTTGGCGGGATTCAATACTCATTAGTTTCCTCTTGACTCTCATGAAAATCAGAGCTACAGTAAAAATGAGGTTTTAGAAATTGCAGCCCCCTTGTACATTGTACACGGGGCCTGTAGTGAGGTTCCTGTAGTAAAAAATCACGGTCATCCATTCGCCAATCAATGGTCTGGATTATCTTACATAAAAGATAAGTATTTTATACTACATAGGATGATTTCATTTAATCCGGACCGTTGATTATCGAACGAACGGTCATGATTGCTCACTACAAGCCTAACAGACCCACTGATTAAGACTCAATCGTCTTTCATTTTTGGAAATCGCTATATTCGTCGTACAAAGATAAAGTATTTTTTGCTGAAGTTTTTTTTTTTCATTAAATACCAGAATTTATTACTCTCTCAGTATTAAATTTAGGAACATTTCAAAATAACCCCCAAACTTTGACTTCAATGTCTCATAGACTATCAAACTTTAAAAAAAAAAATCATTTTAGACCTAAACTTTTCTTCTGTTAATTGAATAAACTCATACCATCTCAATCTATCGAATTATTAACGGAATTCGCTAACTTGAACGTTTGGCTCCGGTAAATATGCTAATGTAGAATCTCCCCTTCTCTCTCTCAACACGAAAAAAGAGTATTCCATTGCATACAAAAAACAAAAAACAGGAAAAATCAGTCTTAAGCCATACACGCAATTCTAATTCTCATTGATATTTCACGAAAGGGATTTCAATGGAATAGTGATATTTATAGTAGAATTATTCCAATGAAATGTCCATTGCTGATTGATATTCACACAATTCCATTGAAATATACCTTTCGTGAAAGTCATTAATTTCCGCTAGTAATTTGACAGATTGTGACGGTAGATAGGGGTCTATTTGATTAGTTGAAGAAAAGTTTAGATGTAACATTAAAAAAAATTAATTAATTTCTGAGCTGTCAAAGTTTTGGGGGTATTTTAAAAAATTTCCATTAAATTTCTTATTCACTTTCAGTATTTTGGACATCTCAAATAATTAGTTACATGTTCAAATGTATTGTATTTTTTATATGTAATATGGATCTTATTTGATAGATCTTGTTAATTCTATCGAACAAAAATATTTAAAATCATGAGAAAAATTATAGATTAAAAAGCATAACTAATATACAAAATGACATGCATTAGTGGGGTTTTTTTTTTTTTATTTTGTATAATTTTGGTTTATGCATTCCGACATCCACTGGTTCAGTGGTTCTTTGATTTTTAGTCATTACTCCCTTGTCCCTTTTAAAATGTGTTGCTTTGTAATTCCAACTTATTAAAAAAAACACCATCATAACCTCCTTTCAAATTAACTTTTACATCCACTTTACACTTTTCACATCAATTTTTACCTCTACTTTTCAAAATTATTCTCCACTTTTACCCATTAACTCTTTACACACTAACTTTTCAAAATGGCAAAATGATAATTCAACAAACTTTTACCCATTAACTTTTCAAAACACACACTTACTAAGAAACAGCCCAAAATGAAAATGTCTACATTAAAAAAGCGACGGAGTATTTTTTTCCTGTCACGGGATATGTAATTGGTGTCTAGAGAGTGCTTGTTTTAGAATTAACTTTAAAGTTTAGCAAAATTTTACTTTGTATGGGAAAATTGACTTTGGTAGAAGGTTAAAAACCTTTTCCAGTCTTGTGGGAAGCCGTACGTACAATTTGTGGTAAAGGATTTTTATTTTATTTGAGGTTTTAGTAAACCGTTTAGTTTTATTTGCTAATTTGTGTATTTGTTCATATAGTCTGATTCGGGTAATTTGAAAAAAAAAAAAAACTATTGTGTTTTCCTAGGAATCATATTGAGGGGCATTGATGTTGTGGGGCCGGGACCAACTTTTTGATTTCGGGACCAACTTTTTGATAAACAAGTAGTATAGGGTATTATTTTCAGTATCATTTGTATAATACTCCCTCCGTCCCTTAATAAGTGTAGACATTTTCATTTTGGACTGTCCCTTAATAAGTGTGTGTTTTGAAAAGTTAGTGGGTACATTTCCTATTTTGCCCTTAAAAGTAGATTCCTTTTTGAAAAGTTAGTGTGTATTATTATATTGATAAGGGTAAGTAGTGGAAAGTAGATGTAAAAGTTGTAAAAGTTGATGTGAGAGAAAATAAGTTGGAATTACGAGGTAACACACTTAAAAAGGGACAGAGGGAGTAATGTACATCATTTTATGAGATAATTGAGGTTAATTTCAAATAATTTTAGATTAGCTTATGATATTCTTTGAAATACTTCCATGAACAAGTAATAAGTACAAGTATTTTTTTTTTTTTGAACGACAAAAGAAGATTTTATTAATAAATGCACATATTACAAATATTAAAGGGAACGGATGAAAAATGCATCACAATACAAGGCTGACATCCCAATTAGGTTGACACCCTAGCCCCGTGACAATCATATGCCATACCGACCCAAAAGTTGATCAGAAATCAACCAAGGACAACAACGACCAACAAGCAATACGTACAAACATAGCAGCATGCAAGTCTATTACAACCATGTGAAAATTTAAACCAAACTGCAGAGCAAACAATGAAGCCCAGCTACAGCAACAACGTGAATCTTCACTTGTATTTATCCAGCATGCCTATGATCATCCAATCAGAATTTCATTTACTGCAACCATCCCACAAAGCACACACATGTAAAGTAATTTTCTCTTCCAGATCTTCCTCTTCAAATAGACTCCAAAATGCTTTTGAGATTGTACCAAAAAATCATCCAATGAGTAGTCCTTCCGGTCATCTTTAATTCTGACCCAAAATGCAACTCTGAATTTGATTATTTCTTTCACATCACTCCAATTAGCAACCCCTTGATCAAATCTGCAAGAATTCCTTAGGATCCAGATGGACCACATCACAGCCAATGGTCATAGTTATTCAATTAAAAACAAAATAAATTTTGCATTTTTATTAAGTACAAATTTGATCATTGAGCCAAAATGATCAACCTACATATTATATTACATAATGACACAAAAGATGTAATAATATAAATAAAAAAATATTTCCAATAAAATCATATCTCTTTTGTTCATCCCCTCAGGTCGAAATCCTAACTCCGTCATTGATCATGGCTAAGTTTCCCTAGATTTTATTAAGTGAGGAAGAAAGTTTGATCTAGGGTTGATTTTTATCAAAATCTGATAAAATCAAGTAGGAAACTGGGCCCATATCATATTCTGCTAACTACAGTTTCCATTACTGTCCTGTCCCGCACACGATTTTTGGGATTTCTTTATTCTCTAAGTGAATGATTTATATAATCTGAGGTTGGGTTCATTTGTGCGGATTGGAGCCAGAATTTCACTTTAGGGGCTGCCAAGCTTGACAGATGAAATCTCATTTATTCAGGCAGTAGATAGAGTTTTTGAAATAAAACTTGAATTTGTTGTATCATCATGTGGACAGAGTATATATCATATAAGTGTGGCTTGTTATATTTTTCTAAATATTATCCTTCTAAATTGCAGTTATTGAAGGAAAATAATTTCCGACAAACTATTCCAGCTGTTAAGGTTGGCGAAGATGAGGATGTAACCTATGAGGCTGCAACCACCACCGTGAAGAGGGCGATACGCTTCTCCTCTGCAATGCAAGCCAAAGATGGCCACTGGCCTGCTGAGATCGCCGGACCCTTATACTTCCTACCTCCCCTGGTAATTTTTCCCGATCGGGCGATCACTATTTCCTTGTACCTTTTCAATCATGCATTATGCCATGTATACAAGGGCTGGAGATCCTCTGTTCCAAGAAAATCTCTGTGCCAAGGGATTTCCGTCCGTTGGATCACTTATGGGAAAAAAAACAAAAACACAAAGTCTAACAGCCCAAAGCCCCTCGGCGCAGAAGCACAGGGAGTTTGGGCGCAGAGGATTTTCGCACCGTGTACAAGACACTTGAGAAAGAAAAAAAAACGCAGCCCATGGCACAAAAATTCGGGAAATCTCGAAGTTGGGAGACATCTTCATAAGGGTGACTTTCAGGGATGGAGCCAGTAGGGGCGGTCGCCCTTGCAAGGAAAAAAAATACTCTAGTATTATATATATATATATATATATATATATATATAAAAATTCCTATGAATTATATAGGGTTGCCCCTACAAAGTATTTCAAAAAAAAATTCGCCACTGCATAGTGAAATTTCTGGTTCTGTCCCTTGTGACTTTGCAGTCTTGTACAAATTATTCTTCTGGCTTTTGCTAAAAGTAATATCCTAAATGCAGGTGATGGGTCTGTACATCACTGGGCATCTGGATGAAATATTTTCGCTGGAACATAAAAAGGAGATTCTTCGATACATATACAACCACCAAGTAATCTAGAATTTCTTAAAAGAATCAGCTTTCCAACCAACTTTTAAATTTGTCTAACGGAAGACGATTTGATTGTGACAGCAATTGTGATAGAACGAAGATGGAGGTTGGGGATTCCACATAGAGGGCCACAGCGTCATGTTCTGCACGGTACTCAGCTATATTTGCATGCGTATTCTGGGCGAGGGCCCGTTTGGTGGCCGGAACAATGCCGTAGAAAGAGGTCGAAAGTGGATCCATGATCATGTTGGTGGAGTTGCAATACCCTCCTGGGGAAAGACATGGCTTTCGGTATATATCATGATGATTAGCGTTTTGTATTCCAATTTGAGTCATCAATATTTGCATTGTGCAAAATTAAAGAAATCTCATCTGGATTACTAGAGCATTTTTTGTTTTTTTGAAGTTAAGGTTACAAAATCATAATTAGTCACATTAATTTTTTTAATCCGATATTTAATGCTCTCTCTTCAATTAATTTTTAGCCAAATTCCTTCAATTGTTCCATGTTAATTTGATTCATTAGTTACTCAAAAACATGTAACATGACTAACATCGTTATATTTCCAATTCTTTGTCAAAATAGAAATATGTACCGCTCGAAAACAATCAATCCAATTTGGTGCATACTTCATGGGCCATGATGGGTCTAATTCATTCTGGTCAGGTAACTTCAACTACCACTCATTCTTGTGATACATGCTTAGTTAACTATACTGAAGAAACAAAATATTTATGTAGAAAATTTTGCATGTGACATTCTCTACATTGTCATTGTTACTAGGCTGAGAGAGACCCGACACCTCTACATCGTGCTGGAAAGTTGATAATCAATTCACAAATGGAAACCGGGGAATTCCCTCAAAGTTGCAATCTTCAAGCCTTGCCCCTTTTCTCGCTTGCATAAAAGCTTTATTGGATTTTTTTGCTATTCCTTTATCGGGTTTTTGTTATATTGATTTTGTCCTCTAACTTGATTGTTACCTTTAACTCAGGAAATTACTGGGGTATTCAATAAGAATTGCATGCTCCATTATGCAGCCTACAGGAAGATATACCCATTGTGGGCGCTAGCAGAGTATCGAAACAAGGTCAAACTGCCTGCTTAATCGATCAAGGCTCTTAGCTCAAGTCGTTTTGGAAGGTTTAGGTTGTTTTTCCGTGTACTACGTAACAAAATGTAATGGAGAAGCAGCTAATAATCACGAGGCTAATTTGAGCTCATAAAGCTGATTCTGAGGTTGCGAGATGATGTTTTCCCTCAAAGAATTATATAAAAAAAAACCTTTGTAGTGTAGCAAGCACGCTACCTCTCTTTGAATGCCTTTTTGTGACATAGATCCCTTAAGATTTTTAGTTTTTGTTTCGCTACCTCCTTCGTAGATGCTATAAGTTTAAGCAATCTTATGCATAGAAATGACACAATTAAATGATCTTAAAAGCCAATCATATTTTAAAATTATAGTGTTGAATCCAAATGAAAAAACCACAATTCATCTCTCTCTCTCTCTCTCTCTCTCTCTCTCTCTCTCTCTCTCTCTCTCTCTCTCTCTCTCTCTCT
>JAXBDA010010548.1:0-10314 GCA_036023075.1 Gaultheria prostrata
GGATTCCACCCCTCTCTTAACTGTGCCCCGATCTCGGGCTTGGTCCTTGGTATCACCCATTCGATGCTGGCGAACCCAGCAGTGGATGGGGGGCCAGACGGTTCAAGATGAAGCCGGCCGCTACAATAATCATGCAGACAAGGTCCATGTATGCCGCAGGTGTTCAATGTAGATTGTTAGGGGAAAAGCAAACCAAGACAACTCGCAAAGAAAGTAAAAAAATGTCAAAAAAAACTTGAAAGAATTTGGATGAAAACAACTCTAAATTAAAGTATCTACACTCCATCTCCACGATAACGATTACTAAAAGAAGGAAAACAAAACGTTATTCAAAGTTTTCATGGGAGCAAATAATGTACATAGTTATTGAACTAATGGAATCCTCTTGACCCTCTTGATTGGTAGAGTTCCAGTTTTTGTCTGGCATCGGATAACAGTGAATCGATTGCAGGATCTTGTGTCAAATGCCCCTGCTTCGACGCCCACTCGATCACTACAAGCACCTCTGCTTGAGCCAGTGCCTCATTATCTGGTACATGAAGTGCAATGTAACACAAGAGAATCAATGCCAGTGGCTGAACCGTTTGTTCACCAAAATACACTTGTTGTATCAAATGCTTAGCACCTCCTCCATCTATCATCGCCTTGCAGTGATTCATGTGAAGGAAATTCTCAGTTTCTGCGAATTTCGTCAGTGCAATCACGGCCTCGGTTATGACCTCGTTCTCTCTTTCCATTTCATCAAGCAGTTTAACCAGAGGTGGTATAATTCTTGTTTCCGTTGCCCGAAAAGTCCTAGCCAAATGCCCAATAGCTCTAACACTAGGGATAAGGAGCTCTGATTCTCCTTTCTCAATGATCCTAAGTAACTGGTCGACCACAGCTCTGCAAGCGGGCGAATTGGGCTTGAAAGCCGACCGCCTCAAATCCGCGTTTTCCTCAGCTACAGCCGCGATTTCCACTAACGCCATGGCAGAATTGAACTGAACTTCTTCTGGACCCTTTTCTAACAAGACCGCGAAGCACAAAAGCGCTCGTGACTCAGTTATGTTTTTGCATGTCAAAACATTTCCGGAACAAAGGTGCCAGAGGGCTCTGGCTGCCATTGCCTTCATTTGTGCCTTGGTCGCTGGATCTTCCATTTCCCTCCCCTTTATGCTACCCCCGGCTAACGTAACATGTTGCTGATGGTGATGATTATTTTTCGCGTGGTTCTGATTCGACTGTGTTCTAAGCGCCAACGAGTTAGCAACCACATTGTGCATTTGGCTATGGCCACTAGGTGTCTCGTTACTCATCGGGCGCGACAAATGCTTATTCTCATCGTCGTCGTGCTTATTGCTGCTAACATTATTGCTCGTACTCGAATTCGCCATTACAACATTATGAATCGACATGGCATGTTTACTAGGAATCGCGTACTTACTATGCTCTTGAATCGTCTCGAAAGCTAGATGTCGAACGAGCAACCGAATCGTATTGTTTTGCACGAAATGATCTTGACATTTCGGGTGATTCGCTGCTAATTCCGAAATAGCCCAAGCCACAACCACCTGAACCGTCATCCGACCTTCTTTCAACATCTTTGCAAAAACCCCACAAACTCCAGCATTAACGATCTGCTCCACGCTCTCTGGATCACGGCCCAAAAGCCCAATTGCTCTAGCGGCGTTTTCTTGGCCTTCCATCCTCCCTTCCTTGGCCAGCTTCAGCAAAGGCGCCACCCCACCTTCTTCAATTATCAGCTTACCATATCTGTCGTTGTCTCGAGCCAACGATACAAGAGAGGCAGCTGCGTCGGTTCGTTCCTCGATTGAACCGGAGGTGAGGATCGCAATTTGCTCCCAAATGAGACACAAAATCGGCTCGTTGGCCGCGATAGGAGGGAGGCCCAGGTACTCGTCGTCGCGATCGTCGGCCGGTGTCGACACGCGTAGCAGCCACGACACGTCGCCGATAGAATTTTCCAGCTGCTGCGACGTTTTTCGGAATGCGGCCTGTGGGATGATTGTGAACACGCGCCGCAGGCCGTTGGCTCGGCACTTGAAAACGAGGCTTAGTGCTTTATCAAGGACTTGTTCGGTGTCCTCAATGATGCGGCGCGTGGGGCGCTCGTAGAGGTCGTTGCTCGCACGTGCGGCCTGTCGGAGGAGGCCGGCGAGTTTTTCCGTTTTGGATTTGATCTCGAGGCATTCCGTTCTGTTGTAATTCACGTCGTCTGATGCTTTGGTCACGTGGTCGGCTAGTTGTATGGGTTTGGCTAGGATTTGTTTCACCAAGTCCGCCATGGCTACAGCGGACCCCTATTGATCAATCAATCAAAAAGAACCCAAAAACTAAAGATTCTTACAACGAAAGAAAATATTGGAGATGGATTTTCCTTTTCAATGGTGGATTTGGAAGAATTTGGCTAATGTAGGTTAAGGACAATTATGGGTTTTTTTTTTTCTTCTTTCTTTCTCGTGTGATAAAAATGACCACCCTTGAGCAAATCATGCCATGGTTTGGTATGGTAATTCCATTATTTTGTTTGGCTCTGGGAATTGGGTTTGTTTTTTTATGAAATGGCACTCAAGGGTGGTGGAGGTGGTGGCGGTGGAGTGGTGGTGGTGGTGGCCGGTAAATCGAAAAGATTTGGGTTTTTTTTGTTGTTGTTGTGGAAATGGTCAAACGCAAATCTCTCCTAATTTTTACATTTGATGATGATTCATAGGGGGGGGGGGGGGGAAATACAACAGTTAGAAAAGGGCCAAATTTATAGGAAGTGTAATGGTGGGTGTGAAGTGGTGAACTGGAAAGGCGCAATGCGATGATCAAACTGGTTGGAGGGGGAAAGAGAAGCCCCCACCTCTTCTTCTTTATAACCTCACCTGGTTATGATATGGGTCGTGTACTGCACGCTCTTATAAGGAGAGTGGGTTGGAAGTGTAATGGTGGGTGTTAAGTAACGTTTTCAACGCATGGCATGGAAGATCAATCGCCACATTTTTATTCATAATGAATATTGATCCTCCCGTGAGCCTCTGACGCCCTCTGTGTACGAGTTGTGCAGTTGCCAATCATTGGTTTTTTCTGTGATTATAAACGAGTTAGAGATTAATTAATTCCACACTAGAAAAACCACCACCTAATAAATAAATAAATCAAAGTCTCCTACTTCCTTTTTTTTTTGTACATCGGAAAGTAAAAACAGAAACGGAAATGAAAACAGCAACAACAATGAGAATGAAAAAATAGCCACACAACGATCAATCCAAATCTACACAAGATCGGGTTCCAGAGAAGAAGAATTTGCATCCAACTTCCACCGACGCCGGGGTCTTACTTGCTGCCGCCACCGTCGTCGTTGTGCCGCTGCCGAGCACCACCGACCGCGGCCTTAATCAGAAGCCATTGAAGGCCGGAGCTCGAGATCTGAGCGATTCGAACTCTCCCTGAGAAGAGTGACTCAGCCTAGATCTACAAGGATAGGGGAGAGACCGAAGAGGGGGGGGGGGGGGGATCGTAATGCGCAATCTAAGCCATCCGAAAATATTTTTAACGGTCCATTGATTGTGACGACGACTTAGATCGTGTGCAGGCCCGGCCCTGAGATTTTCGAGGCCCTAAGCGTGATTTAATAATGGAGCCTCTTTTAACAATTGTATATATATTATTGGTTTGACATTATGTTAACAAATGTATTGTAGGGCAGTGGTTACTTGTAGAAAATAGATCTCTCTACCTTAGGTCGCGTGTTCGATTCATGGAACCTGCTGAAGGAGGCTTTTTTTTTATTCATTTTCGATACGTAACTGGTTTAAAATGTAGGCACAAAGAATTGAACACACAACCTAATGCTTATAACACGCTAAACTTACCACCAAACCACAGCAACGCTATTTGTAAAGGAGTTGACATATTTAATATATAACATATTCTAAGATTTGGAGGCTCTGTTTTCCGGCCAAAAACCGGGGGCCATAAGCGGCGGTTTGGTGGGCTTATGCTCAGGGCCGGCCTTGATCGTGTGCTATATCCCTGTGGTGCACCACAAGATCTCCGGCTTGTGTCTCCTTCTCCAGGGATGGAGAGTAAGAGGGGTTCGAGGTGCCACCTTCAGAATCCTGGCTCCGTACTTGTCCTTCTCAATGTTACATCATCGCAATTCATTTCCTACTTTTATTGTGAAAATTTATGTAGGTTTCGTTTCCACTTCGAACAGTTGGACGTCAGTTATGAATGGTTTTATGCGTATCAGTACCTCGAATGTTTGACAATAAAGTGTTAAATAATGGACGGATGCAACATTTAAAGATACTTGGGGTGGGTGTTGTGGTGCATCTCGGTGCTATGCACTCCTCGGTCGTCCGATTATGTTTTGGACAGCCTGGATGCATTCGGCAAACTCTTGGGACCACTGGGTGTTGTGTCCGGTCGTTACCTCCAGAGCTCCGAAATTAGCCGAGGTATGCTCAAACTGGCCCGGATATTCGGTTATCAAAAAATATTTACCGACGATATTTTATTTACTAGAAATATGAGTGCTGTGGCATCCTCTTTTTCATCAATACTTACTACATGGGTTGTGTCATGACTCATCAACTAACTACCTAAACAATTAACAAACGTTTATGGAAATTCAATTTCCATATAGGAGTATCCTTTTTATTTCAGTTTTACTATTTCACTTAGGCCTTGTTCTCCAATAGATTTTATGAGATAAAATGTAGTTTTGATAAAATGTAGTTTTGTTTAGAGAGGTGATAAAATCACATTATTTTCCCAATTGATAAAATCTAGGTTTGATGAAGGTGTTTTCCAAATGATTTTATGAGATAAAATGTAGTTTTGATAAAATCTAATTTGGCTAAAATCCGTTGAGTATCCTAGATTTTATGAAAAACTCATAAAATAGAACAAGGCCTTAATTGGTTTTTCATTGCTTTTACTTGATTTTGTGATTACTTTGCTATTGTATATTTTACTTACTTTATGGACAAAAATGTAACCAATTTTCGATGAGAAATATCATTACAAAAGGGCAAAAATACTTTGAAAAGGTAGTGGTAATAAACTTTGGGGTCGCTAGAGAATTTATCCGATCGTTAAATATAGAGTTCAAAAATTAATTGAGATGCGGGCCAGTTGGCCCGAGCAATCCGGTTATTGAAAAAGGATTTGGTATCAAGAAGTAATGGGAAGAAATAAGAGAAGGATCAAGCAACTCTTTCAACCATCAGAAAGTCTAGGTACCTAGAAAGGGTACCCAGAATGCGTAAATCAACGGCTCAAATTTACTCTAAGTGAATCTGGGCCATTGATTTTCAAATTCTGGATATATTTTCTGTGTATGTAGTAGTACTGTTAATTTAATCTCACTGATAGCCTTGGTACATATAGTCTCTATCTCTCTCTCTCCTTCCGTGCAGGAGAAAGCGATTGATCATTTGATCCTGCTTGAGGGGGTGTTCCACTAAAGGGTTTTTTGGGTTTTTTGTTTTTTAGACCTTTAGTTGTAGTTTAAATCTACAACTTGTTCCACTAAAATGTTGGTTTTTTGGCAGAAATTGACTTTTTGGTTTATTCGTTTTGTCTTTATTCAAAATTTTTTTGCATTTATTAGTTTTGCGTCAATTTTTTGTGGTTTATTGGTTCCCTCTACGAGACGAATCCAACAAGTATGAAATTATAGTGAAAATTAATTATTTTTTGAATAAAGCCAAAATTAAACCAATAAACCACGTATTTTTGGTTTTATTACAAAAAAAGTTTTGACTATGATTTTATACTCTTTAGATTCGTCTCGTCGAGAGGAACCAATAAATCACAAAAAATTGATGCAAAACTAACATTTACGAATTTTTTTTGAATAAAAACAATGAATAAACCAAAAAACAGGTTTAGTGGAATAGAGTGGTTTTAGAGTTAAAACAAAACCAATTTTTTATGGGAGTTTTTTGTTAGTGGAATAGAATGGTTTTTGAGTTAAAACAAAACCAGTTTTTTTTTTAGCGGAACACCCCCTGAATTTGTTGACAATAGAAATCATTCAATTCTTGTGGAAATCATTGGCTGGACGTTAACGTCTCATGTGTAACAAAGATAAAATTTTGGGTGCATAAGGAAAGAGGATGGATATATATGTTATTTGGAGAGATTAGTTAAGGAGGAGTTTAGGAATGGCAACTCGGCGGATCAGAGACGAATTTGACCATCCCCACCTAGAGCCGATTTTGGACATACGCCAATGATGAGGCTGCATCTGGCCCCCAAAATTTGACTAATTTAATGGGCCCCAAATATTTTATACCTTATATATAGATATACATCTAAACTTGATTATGAGAGCATAATTACTACTTCGCTGCCAAAAATGTGAGAAGGGTGATATTTAAGTAATATATTTCCGATTAACGTCTATAATGATTACCAATTTTTGTGTTATTATTATTTTTAGTTCTTGTAATTTTTTTGTATTATATAATGGGCCTCAAAAATAAAGTTCGCATCTGGCCTAAAAAAACTCAGAGCCGGCACTGTCCCCACCTCCAATACTCGAACCCTATATCTGTCTCTGTCCTCGCTCCATTCCCGAACGAGAAATCATCTCTACCCTCAATCCCCACCCCTAACGGGGATCGGGGGATCCCCGCCCCGATGTAAAAGTCACAAAACCAACAAAAAAATTAACTAGAAAAATTACCTCTACCAACATATCTGACATCCAAATCACCAAATAATGAAAAACACGGTGACAATTTGCAATTTTTCACTAAAAATTCCAACCAACTAAATAAATTAAATAACAGTCAAGGATTTCAATCTTAAAGTCTGGAATTACCAACTAAATTAACTTACAAACGACATATTAGAATCAATATCCAAACATTAGTGAAAAGATAGGAGGACAGTGGAAGGCTGGTGAAGGGAGTCGCCGCTTAATTCAGGGACGAGATCGTATGTTTGAGAATGTGAAAAAAATACTTATTGAAGTGTATTACTATGTATAAACTAATATTTAGTGATGGAACCCTAGAAATTAACAATAATTCTAGGGGTTTAAATGTGAATAACATATTAGATATGTAATAAAAATCGGGTCGGGGAACGGATCGGGGGTATGTAGAACCGTCTCCAATCCGATCCCTGATTTTTTTAATAAAAAAATTCCCTTCAAATCCGATCTGATCCCCGAAAAAATTCCTGAAACTCCAATCCAAATAGGGCGGGGTCGGTCGAAATTGTCATCCTAGTATAAGCTTATATTTGATTTAAGTTAGGGGTACCTAGCGGGTCAACCGATCTGCCCAATCCGTTTAAACCGACTAAACCGAATCGTCCGCGAACCCACCCGAGTGATGGATATGGATCCTAAAATTCATTTTTTTTTTCATTTTTGGAAATGGCAACACTTGAACACTATGACAAATGAGGTAATGAAAGACTTTCTCTTGATTCATTTCCACAAGAGTACAGTATAATATGGACTGAGCACCTCCTGTTCCGGGCAATTTCGATCGGCTCTGGTCTCGTTCCGATGATCGAAAACATTCATTTCGAAGTGCTCCTCGAGTAGAATAAGTATGTCAAAAATTAGCTCAATCGGATATCATTAAGTACCTTATCGGAACATTTTTATTTTGAAAAGAATGTATCTAAAACACTAGATCAAACCCACTGGAACCCATTATTGCCGAGTTATATTTGTACCAATCAGACACTTAATGATATCCAATCTAGCTGATTTTTGGCACACTTGTTCTACTCGACAAGCTCTACGAGGTGAACATTTCCTATCATCGGAACAAGACTGGAGTGGGCCGAAATTGCCCGGAACAGCAGTTGCCCCTTTTGAGGGACAACAGCCCCCCTCATTCCTCATAATATATAGTACTCCCTCCGTCTCTTTTATAGTGTGTACATTCCCATTTTTTGCTGTCCCTTAATAATTAGTGTGTATTTTGAAAAGTTAGTGGGTACATTTCCTATTTTGCCCTTAAAAGTAGATTCTTTTTTAAAAAGTTAGTGAGTATTATTATATTGATAAGGGTAAGTAATGAAAAGTAGATGTAAAGATTGATGTGAGAGAAAAATAATTTGAATTCTCAGATAGTCACTTAAAAAGGGACGGAGAGAGTAGTACTTAATCAAGTGATAACATGCTGAGATCAGGATGATCAGGATTACAACAGGTAGTTACAGAATGATACTGTAAGTCTTGTTACAACCCTATCCAAAACTAATCAACACTAATCTATCTATTCCAAAAATAGTAAATTCTCTCAATTATAGTAACCGGAGTGATTGCTCTTACATGTTGAATAATTTGGGGGTTGAGCTTAACCCATAATGTCACGATAGTGATTTCTCCACTTTATTTAAGGATAGATCATAACTTCAAGCATCGTACGTTGAGATTCACTCAACAGCACTATAAGGAGAGTATAATGAAAAAAATATATATGTAGTATATCAAATGTATGAAATGAATGGTTTGTTGTAAGGTTAGACAGTATTCATTGTACGAATCTTTAATAGGAGTAGAAAGAGCGGATACTTAAGTTCAATTGCGGTGTCAACTCGTCTAACACTAATGTGGTCAACCCCTCTGTGTTCAAAGCAAATTGAATTAGTCGCACGATCACGTTGCCGGCTGAGGATCAGGAAAGACTGCATAATTAACAAAAGAATTACTGCTTCTTTCAAGTGATGAAATGAAATACGCACCTCACGAATAATATATTATACGATGTTACGTTCTGATGACACAATTTCCGGCACTGCTCGACGTAGCACCTGCAAAACAGAGTTGAGCTATGGGCACCGGTGGTGTCAGCCAACCGGCCTCCGATGCCTAAGTCAGTAAATCTCGTATGGTAAGTATAAGTATTGTTCAAGTATGGAAGACTAGAACAACGTATCTTAGCTTAATTACTTGGAGTCGTTTATATAAGCTAACGGAGTGATTGAGTCCTTGTAGGACTTGAACTCTCTCCAATGCTTATCTTATTAACGTCCTTAGCCTATTTGAGGCCTCTCATTCCTGAACGGAATAGGATTCCTAATGTCTCTAGGAGTCTTACAGATAAGTCACCGGACTCTGCGGGTTTTATCTTGATCTTGTAGAGGGAAGAGTTTGGATCTCAAACGGACTTCTAGACCCCTTGGGGTCGTCTCCCCTGCTAGGACGAGCTGTCCTCGTCCTCTCAATAGTTTAGATCTGGCAGTCTGAGCTGTCCTTCATAGCCGAGCTAGGCCCGCTAGTTTCGGTGGTGCACCTTTACTCTCCAGTCCTTGGGATGTTTACCGAGCTTTCCGCTATTTTCCCTTTCTGACCGAGCTCTCCATACTGGGCTAGGCTCATCGAGGGCGAGCTGACCTTGTGGTTGATTTATCCTTATCACGTTCATATGTTTTATCACACTTTCAATAGCACCGGCATCAAGTGTTTGAAAAGGTTTTTTTTTTTTCAAAATTTATAAGTATTGCCTCATGGGGTGTGGACAGATAGTTTTCCCCAAACGGTTATTTAACTTCACTGCTTATCATACCCAATTATTTACCCGTATTGGACCTCTCTTAAGCCAATGCATGTCATATACTAGTAAAACTTTGCCTCAGCATCGTTAGCCTCAAGAACTTTGCCTCAGCATCGTTAGCCTCGAAGGTTGAAATGGTGGTCAAGGTCTGCTTTCTCTTAAGGCATCCTTATCAGCCTCACAAAAAAAAAAAAAAACCAAATTTAACCTAAAAAACACATTTTATAAATTAACAAGTCACTTTTCTAAAATTTCACAAAACCAGACTCTCTATTCTAACTTCATCATATTAAACTATTACTCTATTTCTTTCTACTCCTACTCCACAAAAATAATAATAATAAAGTGAACAGTGCATGAATAGTGCATAAACAGTGCGTGAATAGTGCATTGGTGAGTGAACAGTGTCACACCAAAATTGGTGCGGTACTGTAGCAAAGTTAGAAGTTTAACAAATTTGATGAATGATTTGGTGAGGCTGATTTTAGGAGATTTTGGGGGCTTGGCTCTCTACATTTGACTCAAAAGCTAAATTGGTTCTCCCGATATTGATGCTTTTAGAGCATCCTTATCGGGCTTACAAAAAAAAACACCAAATTTAACCTCAAAAACACCTTTTATAAATTAGCAAGTCACTTTTCTAAAAATTCACAGAATCGGACTCTCTATTCTAACTTCATCATATTAAACTATTATTTCTTTCTACTCCTACTCCCCAAAAGTAATAATTAAAAAAGTGAACAGTGCGTGAATAGTGCCCTGGTGAGTGAACAGTGCCGCACCAAAAATGGTG
>JAXBDA010010549.1:0-10311 GCA_036023075.1 Gaultheria prostrata
TCGGATTTTCCAAAATTAATTTGCAACACAAAAAAAAACACAAAAAACCTTCAATCAGGGAGCCCTGATAAGAAGATTTCCGTATATATATATATATATATATATATATATTGAGTGGGTATGCGGATTTAAATTGTGATCACTTTGGATGTAGGAATGGAAGGTGCAATTAGCAAGGCGGATGCTGGGATCTACGTCGAGTAACGCAGAGGAAACAATAGATTCTAAGGAAAACGATTATCCGGAGGACATAGTTGTTATGGACTATGCTCAACCTCATAGAAAACCACCAATTCATAACCTAGAACCCTAGTAGTGTTATGTGCTCATCAAAATGTTCCAATCCACATGCACTAGTGTTTCCCAACATTATTTTCCTTCATATTTTATTTTATTTTTCTTTCAATGGAGGGGACTTTCATCCTCCTTTCATTAGTGCAAATAAAGTTGTACCGAGTACTGCCAGTGCACAAGAGTATGGTGATTGATAGATGGTTGTTTGTACCCATGTATATGTTTCAATTGAAAGTGATGCATGCATATGAATAAAGGAACATAAGACGTGATGTCGGTTCATGGTTGTAAATGCTTGGTCTTTTTTTTCCTTCTTTCTTAAACGAGAGTAGGAGTTATGTTTGTTAGTTTCTGAACTTTTCAGTTGTTTGTTCCAACTTCTATGGATTTCACTTGTCGAATGATTTGAGGGCCTTTACCTGCAAGGCTGCAACAATAGAAAGCAGACAAATTAACTTCCTTCTCTCCGGCCGGCCACAAATTAATTAATGCAACTCGCAACTGGAAATTTCGCCATGCATGCATTGCACGCTGATTCAGGATTATTCATATTAGTCCGGAAACACTATCACGTGATGCTCGGACCACTCTATAACCACACATTTAGTCATGAAACCCATAAAAATAATGCATGTGTGGTTTTGGAATAGTCCACACCACCATGTGGGAAGTTCCCGGACTATAGTAAAATCAAGACGGAACAAATGTTATTGAGGAAGGCACTCCGATGGTCTAGTGAGAATACTTTAGAGAGAGAAGTACCAACTAAGAAGAGAGAATTTTAGTGTATTGTGTTGTGTCTTCTAGGGTTGGCTCCTCTTTGCTTATATAGGCTCTCCTGGCTTGGGCTCCAAGCACTGGTGTAGATCTCACGCGCGGCTTAGCTGAAGTCATGCTACATCACGAGCCAAGTCTGTTATGATTGCATGTGCATGCAACGAGCCACAGAGCGACACGTGTTGTAACCACTCGGGCATCGTTACGATGACGTAGGAGGAATGTTGTTACGAGCACATGGCCCATCACGAGCTGATCACGCGTGATAACTGTCTCGGATGGCATCATCCATGAGGAGTAATACAAACTGCCTTCTGCTTTTCTCGCGAGTCACTTCGGATTTAGCCTGCTCGGGTGACTCGTCCGGATCAATCCTATCTCGGCCAAGATGCCGATTCTAGCCAAATCGTACCGTCTCGGTGCACCCCCGTTGGGCTCGGGAAATGGTCTGGCCCACCTTGCTGAAAGGTGGGGCTTCACTTCGCCTGATGTTTGGGTCTCTGGACTGAACCAACCTTGACACATATGACCTTTATGTTTCGGTCCACTATAGTTCACACCCTTATTTATACTAGTAAGAAGGAAATAAAAAAAATTCTAGAAAACTAGAAAATAGGAAACTAAATCGTACTAAATATACAACACTAGGAGCATCTCCAGCCCTAGACCAAATCGTGAATCAAATTCAAATTTGAGCAAAAAACCTTTCATTCGTCCAGTCCTTGAACCAAACGTATACCAAATCAAACTTTACGGTGGTCAGCGGTCGTGATAGGTGGTGGTGGTGAGCGAAGGCAGTGGTGGTGACGCAAAAATCTGGTCGGCGATCGTTGTAGCCAGTGGTCGACGGTGGTGGTAGCTTGTGGGTCGACAAAATGTGGTCGATGGCGGAGGGAGCTTGTGATCGACGACGTTGGTAGTTGGTGATCGACGATGTAGGTCTTTAGTGGTGGTAGATGTGTGCCGACAATGGGCTACGGTGGTGCCGACGATGGGCATTCGGGGGCGGAGGTGGTGGTCTACGACGGTGGAGAGTGAGTCAAATTGTTTTTTATTTTTTGTTTTAGGCCAAATTTGAGTACAAAACATGTTGGTGACTAGAAAGGGTCTCCCCGAATCAAACTTTTTACTCAAATTTAAGTGAAAATTTGAGTAAAAGTTTGATGTATGCTGAAGATGCTCTAAATGAGGTCTTCTACTAATATTATTCCCTAACAGAGGTTGCCAAAACAAGAGGCATAAATTACAAAGAAATTCTCGTTTCTATAAATGAAAATCTCCTAGCCAAAGTTGTCGTAATGAAAGTGGACGTTGGAGCTCGCCGAAGGTTGTACAGTACTCGTCGGAGCTCGCCGGTGGACGTTGAATTAAGCTCGCCGGAGGTCGTACACCACTCGTCGGAGGTCGTATAGTGTATACGAGCAGGACCCAGGAGATTATGATCTCATACAGAGGGTTGTCTGACATCTGAGATCTCCTTACTCGTTCACAAACAAGAGACGACCTACGTCATGGCACCGAACGACAGCGGAGGTCCTCTTATCGATCAACAATGATGGATCAATCTCACAAACATCAACCTCTAAGAAGCACGAGCGATAAACTGATACCATGTGAAGTTTGAGAGAGAGATGCCGTGAGGTAAAATGTGAGAGATCTTCGTTCCCCCTTTCACATTCATGTATATTTATATATATATATATATGAACAAAGATACATGTACAAAACTACCCCTAGACACAATACACATAATAAACTCCTAACTTAACAATGCTAATTTAAGTAAATTTACATGTTTCCCTGTGCTATCAGATACTGAGATACACATAAAATGTAAATTTACATGAGATATAATTGCAAAGGCATATAGGTATAAGAATAAAAATTAGGTTAATAAAGCATGCCCTATTGTACTTTTTACTAATCACTAGGAATTATGACCCTTTACAATTTATTTTAAAAAAACTGGAGCGTAATACATTTACTCCATTAAGTTTGTTGTAGTCATACTACAACGTTTCCGGTTGACTTCTAATTCACGACTGTGTTTGTTCAGCCAGTGCTCACCAAAACCTGATTTTACATCCATAATCTACTGAGAACATAAATTTACTATCAACAATGTATGTAACCAATGCCTACACAAGAAGGAAAAGAAAAAAGAAAAATTAGCAATTAACAAATCCCAGATTGTTATCCATTAATCTTCTTTTAGACCATCACTGAAACATGTTTCCACCAGTGTCAGTCCCCAAATGCACTTCAGGGGTTATGGGTTGAACATTGTCTGCCCCCTGGGTTGTGGCGGCCGTCGGTGGGCACTGAAGTCGTCTAACTCGGTTGGGCTTTCTGGCATTCCTAGCCCATCACCTATGGGACCTATCCCAACATATTGCTGCACCACCAAAACGGACACGGTAGCTGCAAAATCAGCAGAGGCCAACAAATCCCCAATGGCACCCAGTTCGGGGCACTCACTCCAGTCCGTCAACCCTGCTGTGAGAGGTGATATCATCCCTTGACCTCTCCCAACTATGAATAAATCGTGTACGGTGTCAATTGACTGTATGGCTGCCACTGTGTCCTCCCCATTGTTCACTACCTTCTCTGTGTAAATAATTGATTCATCGTTCACTGTTCTTGCCCGGAACTCGTTAACGTAATCCTCGTCTAATTGCTTCTCTCTATCACTGTCTGTCACCACTGTAAGTATCCTGGGGTCATTGTCATTGGGTTCACAGCCGGGCTCCACAATCGCGTCATTGCCAGGAACAAACCTCATTACGGTGAGATTAATTCCGGGATGCTGGGACATCCGCCAGGCATATGATAATGCCTCTCTGTCGTCTGGTCCCCCAAAGAATAAAACCCCAACGTGGTGTGAAACCTGATTTGTAATGGGAAAGGAGCGTGAGAAAACAAAAAAAGTAGTAAGCTTGAAAGAGAGAGAGAGAGAGAGAGAGAGAGAGAGCAATCGTTATCCTCTATATCATGTCTAAAAGATCTTGCTTTAAACCTTCTAAGAAGAGATGAAATGTTTTCACGCTCTTTTCTTTCTAAGTTTGTGTTGATTTGTTTGTTCGTCTAGCCTCTTTCTCTTTGGTTGTTAGAGTCATCTTTTAGGCTTCTGTGTCTTTGTGATGAATAGCTTCTTTACTAGTATATGTTTTCTATGTTTAGTTACTATTTGCGTAATGACCAAAAAAGAAAGAAAGAAGGTGACCTGATTGGTAGCCAACCGGGTTGACCCATTTAGTCCCCTGTCGACCAAAATCCCTACAGAGCAAGGAGCATTAGCCAATGCATTCTGGTTTATAGTTCGAAATGCCGGGTTTGTTGCTTCCATTCCTCCATCAACCGTTTGTTGTTTGTGAAAAGGGATTATGATGAACGCAACCCGTTTGTCCTCGGCCACAGTGCAAATATCTTCGTGCATGGTGGAGTAAGGGGAGATGGCAGTGAGGGGCTGAACAGAAACACAACTCACGTGCTGCTCAAAATTCTCGAAAGCATTGATTATATGGTCAGACTGGGCTTGGGTCCGGTTGAGGGCAGGGCGGCCAGACTTTCTTGTGCTGTGGACAATGAGCATGGCGGAGGCCCGACCCGTGAGTTCAACAAGGTGGAGGATGTATATGCAAATAGGGGATTTCTTGGTGGGGTGGGAGGCTTCGAGGAGGTTAATGATGGTGGGGACATTACGAGGGGTGTGGATGCAGACCAGAACTCGAAGTTCTGCGTCAGGTTTGGATCGCTGTATTGAGCGGCGCTTGTAGGGGACGAATCTTCGAGCTGGTTTGTAAATTGTAGTCACGATTGGGGTGATGAGTGCGGTCATGACCACGGCAACAATTATCATTATTGCAAATGACTTGTCATCCAGGACCTGCAGGATGTTGTACACAATGGGGAAAAAATGTCAGTACTCAAACAAATTTAGAATGGGCTTCTTCTCCATTGGCCGATTGAATGGCCAACCCACAGCTCTCAGTCTCTTGAATGCTGCAGTACTGCTAGGGGCACTGAGTTCTGTTCAGAGCAGTATTTTTTTACATTAAATTAAAGGGTTCAGTTTCTATTGGTTCCCTTTCAGATAAGAAGAAGAAATTAGAGTGCTGTGTTGTTACCTTTTGGTCCTTACCGACGTTAAGCACAATCATCTCAACAAGTCCTTTGGTGTTCATCAATAAACCAAGTGTAACTCCTTCATAAAACGGCATCTGGTAATATAGAGCCACAAGGAGAGTCCCAGCAACTTTGCCAGCGCAGGCAAGAATAATGACAAACATTAAGGATATCCATGTCGTTGCTCCTGTGATTGCCAATATATTGGTCTTTAGCCCACTCATGGCAAAAAAAAGAGGCAGCAAAAGCCCCGACACAAAGTCCTCAAGCTTCTCAATGAGAGTCACACCAAGTGGCCCATTAGGGATAACTAGGCCGAACACAAACGCCCCAAAAACAGAATGTGTCCCTATGGCATCGGTAACAAACCCAGCAATCATAACCCCCGTAAGAATCAGACATATATAGAATTCACTGATCGCTTCACCTTCCGGGGTCCGTTTTATCATCCAAGAAACGAGCGGACGGATGACGAAAATGCAGAAAATGACAAAAGCGATGCTAGAAAGGATGACCCAAAGGGAAGTAAGGGTAGTGCTCTCGTTTTCTGCCAAGGCAATGGCAAAGGCCAAGAGAATCCACGCACACACATCATTTATGAGGGCCGCTGACATGGCGACCCGGCCTAATTCGGAGCTGAGGAGCTTGAGCTCTGCTAGGATGCGGGCGAGCACCGGGAATGCCGTGACGGACAGGGCGACTCCGAGGAAGAGGATAAAAGTGCCTTGGTTCCCTTGGTGTACATGTTTTGTATGCAAGATATAGGAGAAAGAGACGCCGATGATGAAAGGAAGGATCATGCCCGCGATAGCCATGGCTAGAGCCTTCTTGCCAGTACGGCGAATTACGGCAAGGTCCATTTCTACACCGACTAGGAAAAGGAAATATAGGAGGCCAACGTTTGCCATTGTTTCTAGGACCATGACACTTCTTAGCGGGAAAATGGTGTTCGCAAAAGCTTTGCTTTGGCCCAGTACAGAGGGGCCTAATATCACACCACCCTGCGAGAGAGCCACCCACAAGTTTGTAGTTGAATGATTGTCAGAAAAAAGAAGAGAGATTATTATTTGCATAGACACTCCATTTGATCATGGAGATTAAAAAAGAACAGGTATTATTTGATTTGTTCTTGATCTCTGAGTTTTCTCGTTACACGTGATCTGTTATTCATACAACTCCAAGCGCATTGTAATGGCAATTTGGCAACTATCAACTGTGAAAGGGGAAAGGGAGAAAAAGCTTAGAGGGAAATACTTACGAGGATTTCAGAGATAACACGAGGCTGACGGAGGGGTTTCAAAATGAAAACGAGAATACGAGTGGTGACCACCACCAATGTCAATTGCAAGATGAAGAGAGGGAGGGAATAGTTGAGAGGATTGTCACCCTGCCAGATCCCGTTTGTTGTTATCATCGTCGGTGCATAGCACACTACTGTGCTATCTGATTTGTTCGACTCCGTAACCTGAGCCATTTTTTCCACCTGCCTACCGTGATCTCAACTACAAGCCCACTACGGTACCACGGCTCTTCTTATGTACCTAGACCTCCTCGGCCATGGCCACAACCATACCAAATGATAGAATCACTGAATGAGGATTGAGAAGAAGTAAAACTTTTCCTTTATTTCCTAGCAGAAATTGCAGAAGTGAAAGGGTTGAGATTTTGATTAGAAAGATAATCAGTGGTTTCTGGTCTTTTTTGCTTTTTTTTCTGTTAGGGTAATTGTATTAATTCTCTTGGTTAATCTGGAATGGAGGAGGGAGGGAAGAGGGAGTTAAGTTAGTTTAGTATGGTTCAGGTGGTTCCCCGACCCATCTGGGTGCGTTCTTTCTTCTGTGGCCTATACTTATCTAAAAGAGAGGTTTCTATTTTTGGAAAAAAGTAGTTAATCACCACATAAAAACTGGTTAACGAGTTTCTCTGATTAGATGTGGCTCTTAGCATAGTCTTTCAAAGAGAAGGTTTGAGATTCGAGTCTATGGAGAGATTTCGAATCCCCTTTAGTTGTTAACCTACTAACACCGCTCTAACATCTATTGGAATTTGAGTCTATGGAGAGATTTCGAATCCCCTTTAGTTGTTAACCTACTAACGCCGCTCTAACATCCGCTGATGTAATCCGTCTTGTAGTAAAAAAAAAAAAAACTAGTTTCTCTGATTACATAAAAATAAAAATAAAAACCTGCTAACAAGGGTAAATTGATGTAAAAGGACCTAATTAAGGATGAGTTTGGCCCGTTTAAAAAAAAGGATGAGTTTGGACAAAAATTTTAGGGGATTTTTTTAAGTAATTTATAAAAATGTGTTGGTGGGCTAAATTTGTTACATGGCAAACATATGAAATCCGGACAGATTAAAAAAGGTGGGCTAAATTTGAAACTCTTTTGTTACATCCCAGATGCTTAGTGGGGCTAAACTTGACATATGGAACTCTTTGGTTGGGCTAAATTTGTTACATCCCAAATGTTTAGAGAATGTGTCGAAAGAGATAGAATTGATTCTCAACTTGTGCCTTGTTTAGATGTGCCTACTCGTTGGAAATTAACTTTCTTTATGTTGGAAAGAGCTACGGTTTACCAAAAAGCATTTGAGAGATTGGAGGATGAAGATATTCTAAATATTGTTATTGGTGTTAGAGATGGTGTGGTTAGTTTAGACCATTAGAATGCGAATGAAAATGTGTTGGAAGGGGAAGTAGTTGGTGGGTCAAGCGAGAGAGGGAAAGAGAAAGGGAAAGGGAAAGGGAGAGCGAGAGAGCTTGATACTTCTAATAGTGATGATTGGAATGTTGTGCAATTTTATGTTGAAATTCTTAGAACATTTTACATTGTAACTAAGAGATTGTCGGTTCTTTGTATGTGACTTGCAATACATTTTACAAAGAGGTCACAACGGTTAAAAATGCAATTGCTAATTTGGAAAAGAGTGATGATTTAAAGATGGTGATGTTGGCTAAAGGCATGCACTTGAAGTTTGACAAATATTGGGGTACGTTTGAGAAAATTAACCAATTGTTGTTGTATGCTAATGTTCTTGATCCCCGTTACAAATTTGAGTATGTGAGATTTTGCTTGAGAAAATACCTAACCGAGAGGGAGGTTGAAAGCAAGGTTGTTGAGATTAAGGAATGAATGAAAAGAGTTTGTAATTGGTATGAGAAGAGGACTATGAAAAATGAGGAAGCGTCAAATGTTGATGAGTCTAAAACAAGGAGAAGAATGCAAAGCAGAGTATGGGTTTGAGTGAGGCATTGGATTCGGAATTTGATCAAACACATGGAAGAGGAGACTAATATGGTGAGCAAATCGGAGTTTGACAGGTATTGGTTGGGGGCTATGGAAGATCGAAAGAATGAGAAGTTTGATCTCTTGAATTGGTGGTCCGCTAATTGTTCAAGGTATCGCATTCTCTCTCAAATGGCACGAGACGTCCTAGCTATTCCGGTATCCACCGTTGCATCAGAATCCGCTTTTAGCACCGGAGGACGTATTCTAGCTCCATACCGGGCCTCTCTTTCTCCCAAAATGGCGGAGGCCCTTATTTGTGCTCAAAATTGGTTGAGGTATCCTTCTCAAATTTCTCTTCGAGATCAACTAGATGAGGTGGAGGAACTTGAATCGGGTACTACTCTTTACTTATAGTTTGTTACTTTTTTTGTTTGAGTTTTGTTGTAAATATTCATTGGTCTAATTTGTTTCATGTTCTATGTTTATGTTACTTTTTAGTGGTTTTGGAAGCACTTGAGGATTCATGTGTCACCGACTTATAGGTAAAGCTATGGTAAGATTTGTGGTAAGATTTTTTTCAACTCATTTTGAGCATCTTACTTTAGACATTTGGGTTTGGAACAATTGGGTTTTGATTCGTTTTACTGCCTAAATTTGCAGGTTTGGACTTTGAAGCCTTTTGTTGGAGAGTTGCGGAGAACTTGAATTGCTCATTTGGAATTCATGTCTATTCTCTACTGTTTTTTTTATTTAATTGTTGGGAAATGTATTACTCTACTGCCAGGAAATGTTGCTACTTGTTGTGTTTACTTTGAACTTTAGGTGGTTGTGTTTGAAATTTTGATTTAAATTTGCTACTGCCAGAATTTGTAGTTGTAAACTTGTAATTTGTGTGGTGGATCTTCACCTGATGGTTGAGGACTTGAGCCTTGAGGAGCCGTGAAACTGAAGTTAGAATATGTAGGCATGTAGCTGCTTCTGCCTTTGTTTTTGCTACTGTAAACTTGTAATTTGCAGCTGCTTCTGCCTTTTTTTTTGCTACTGCTGGTGACCTTCACGGCTTCACCTGATGGTTGAGGAATGAGGACTTGTAATTTGCTATTGCTTCTTTGTTTTTTTGATTGGGCTTGGCCCATATATGCTGCCTCTTTTGTTTTTTTGATTGGGCTTGGCCCAAAGTTAGAATATGTAATTATGTATGGAAATTGGAATAAGAGTGGGATTAGAAATAGAAATTGGTGTAGAATGGTTTAAATTTTCAATGGGGTGAACTGGGCTTGGCCTAAAAAAAATAGCCCATCAGTAGGAACCGAACCGAACCGACTACTTAGAACTCGGTTTCGGTTCTATATCCTTCCCAAACCGGTTTTGCTCGGTTCCTTCAAATCCCCCGAACCGGATCGAACCGAACCAGTTACACCCCTAGCCACAAGGCCCACAACATTGGTCAGGTGTGCAGATGTCTTTGTGCTCTCATGGTAATCTTCTCTGACAGGTATGTGGTGCAGCCTATCTCTATTTGCATATCCATTTTATTTATCTCCCTACTTTTTGCTATAACTGAAGTACTCCAGTATATATGATGTGGGTCACTCGTATCCTAGATTTTCTCTTTTTCCCTTTTCTTTGATGGACTTGTCCCAATTTACTCCCTCCGTCCCAATTTGCTTGACTCTTTTGGGGAATCCAACTTATTAAGGGGTGTAAAAACTTTGTATTGTCTTTTCTGTTTTGCCCCTAAATTCAGTCGATATTAATGGGACACGGGGATACTGCTGTGCGGAAGGCGCACAGCAGGTGCTGTGCATGTCAAAACGACGTCGTTTTGACGGAAATTGCAAAAAAAAAAAAAAAAAAAACCTGTCCTCTCTCCCAGACACAAATC
>JAXBDA010010550.1:0-10310 GCA_036023075.1 Gaultheria prostrata
TTGACCGGGCATGAGAGTTTTTTTTTTTTTTTTTCATTTTTCAACTTTCAAAAATTAGTGACACTTAACAAGTTTTGCATGAGGGTATTTTAGTAATCATGCATCACCCTTGTCTTTATGTTTGATTTAAAACAACTCTTGATGATCTTGTCTATTTCTGTCTTTGCAGGTTGCCTTATTCACGGAGGGCCCTAAAAGGGATAGTTTACGGAAGTCTTAAAAAAAGCCCCTACTACTGATACTTCATCGCAATAATCTGAACTGGTCATTTTGTAGGTTTCTATGCCATTGTTTTTTTGCACCGAAATTCAATTTTTGACATACCTGTCGATACCGGATCAAGCTGATTTTTTAAATATACACACTACTCTGCGAGCCCTACAAAATGACATTCAGATTATTGCGATGAGGTGAGGTGCCAATGGAGCACCTTTTGGGACTTCCGTAAATTACCCCTTTAGGGCCCTCCGTTAATAAGTTTTTCTCATGTCTTTGTCATATCATTCATCAATTGATTCTCGTACAAATAAAACAATTTTCTTCACAATCTGCATAATAGAAGAAGTTACTTGCGTATTTCGATGAAATGTTTTGCAGCAATAAGTTTCTTGTCTTTTTGCGTTCCGATTGATTGCATCATTTAAGACCTATTGTATCAGCATTGCTCAGTAATTAATAAATTTTTCTCTCTATTCTCGAAAAAAAAATAAAAAATCATCTAATGAAGTTGTAGGCTAAAAGGATACGAAATAATGGAAAACAGAGTGGGGTCATTTCCATGTGTACATCAGCCTTGCTATCAACAAGTTGGTTGAGTTTTCTTAATCAATTATGTCGGCTCCCATACATATATGCACAAGTATCACGAGCTTCATAAGCATGAGAAAAAAGTGTTGTAAAACTCTTCCATGGAACCTTGAGCTTGAGCTTTTTTTTTTTTTTTTTTTTCCAATTATACTTGGATGTCAGGATTAGTTTGTGTGCACCTCAACTAATTTTGGAATTCTAAAGTTAACGACCGAGCAATTCTCCAGTGGCCTTGATTGTTTAGAATGTTTGGCCTCCGTGGAATTTGAAAAATGAGACATCACGAAGGACAAATACTTATTGTTTTTGCTGCTCACTTGGCCAAACCCTTTGGCATTAAAAAGGAGCTGAGTTCCCCTAAAGTAAAATCAAAAGTTTTAGCAAATCCTTTCCTCAAAAGCTAAAATCCAGCGTTGATTTTAGCTTATGAGGAAAGGATTTGATTTTAGCTTCTGAAAAATGAATTTGCTAAAATCAACCGGTCCTTGGGTGGAGATTTTATCAAAGTCGACTTTTATCAACTTCAGCTTTTATGGGATTTCCTATTTTATCTTATGGGAAACTAGTGCTTATGTGTAGGGTGGGAAATTATGACACGCACGATAACACGACACGAAGTTAGCGGGTTAGTGTTGAGTATTTCTGACACGAAACACGTATATGACATGACCTGAGAACACGATTAGTAAATAGGTTAGGTTCGGATTCAACCCGCATAACCCGAGAATGACACGAATTAACCTGTTCGTCTATTTGTGTCGACACGGTAACCCGAGAATGACACGAATTAACCCGCATAACTCGAGAATTAACCTGAATTAACCCGCATAACCCGAGAATGACACGAATTAATCGTGTCAATTCGTGTTGGGTTCGGGTCATCTAAATAAGTCGTTTACAAGTTAATCGTGTCAACCCACACGAATATTAGCAGGTCGGGTTAGGGTTCAGTTTTTCGACACGATTACTAAAGCAGGTCATTTCGACACAAATCCGATTTGACACGAACCCGATTCGACACGACACGAACACGACCCGACAGGCCGACACCCACCCCTACTTATGTGTGTGTGTGTGTGTGTTTTTTTTTGAATTGGAAAGTTCGGGCCGATGTATTTGACATAACTACCATTTGTGGCAAAAAAGTCGTAAATGATATACAAAAACATGATTAGTTAGAAGTAAAAACAGTGCAAAAAATAGTGCAGATTGTGCAAAAAAACCAACCAAATCAATTCACAAGGTCACAGTCATATGCAGATACTGTTCGTAATAATTAGAGGGAGAAATTGAAGTAGTGGAACTCGAACTTGGAAATCACATCCTGTTAGTAATCACGACTAAATATTTACACTGAGAATTCTTCAAACACAGCATGCTGTAATTTATTGCAATCAAGTTCAAGTAAGGCCAATATTTATCCTCACTTTTAAGAGTCTTCATTATCATTTGTAAGAAAACGATATTTGAAAACTCGAAAAGTTTAATGATTTTACTTCGCAAAATGTACATGTATTTTGAGACATCTCAAATTGAAAATACAAAAAACTAAATATTATACAAACAATATACTCCACGGATTGATATGGTAGTACAAAAAATTTAACTTACAAAGCTTCTATCACTTCTACACCATTTGGTACGAATTTGAATCGCAATAATTTGTCCTTAAGACACAGACAAGAATGTCTATCAATTACCTTTCCAAAACATATGATTTGCGAACCGGTTTTCAGAAAACCACGCTTGCCCCTTCTCTCGGGAACAATGACCAGGAAGTTTTTGGAAAACACGTTTTAAAACCAATTCTGGATAACCCAAAACGAACGAAACTGAATCATTGTGCACTGGATACAACCTATACTACTTTTTCAAGAGTTCCCTGAGGATGAGATAAGCTAGATGGTCCCAACATTGCAGTAATCCTACCTTGACCAGTGACCACAAGTCCAAATATTTGAACAAACACAATCACATGCATACAGAACGAGTTAATGGGTAGGGTTGCAAACTATCGCAGGCACCAACTGTAACTGCACCCAAACTTATATAGAAGCTGGCCCTGTCGGTTGAGTTGCAAATTAGTGCCAAAAATCCAGCTACAACCTTTGGCTTAGAAAAACTTGAAGTAGCTCAAAGTTTGACTCCACCAAATTTGGTTAATTTTCTTATTTCCAAAGGTCAATATTACTTAATGAACTGTACAAGCAGTAATCCCTTCTGAAGTATAAAGCCACTCAATACGGTTACTACAAAGTCAAACAATACACTTGATACAGTAATGGTGGAACAAAATACACCAGATCCATAACGAAAACATATAAAAACACAGGTATAATAATTTATGTAGTTAGTCGAGACTCGAAAACAAATTTACATTGAAAGGACCAAGAAAACAATGCGGGCAATCCAAATTCATTCTATACCGCTTAATGAGAGAGCTTAAAGTATAGGATAAGGAGAATGGCAAGGATAAGAGCGGCAATTATGGAACCAACGATCAATTTGTTCCTGCTCATCCTTCTGGACATGGAGGTTAAGATCTTTTTACTTTTATCAATGACATCATCTACCCCATGAAGCTGCAAAATGAAGAAAACCATCCGTCCAAAGATGCCCATTATGGCTCCGACTATTATGTACAAGTTTGGCTCTCCGAAGAAGAAAGGATTAGGAAAAGACTCATTCAGGTGCATGACATTTGTTTCTAAGAGAGGATCACTGATTAATTCGAACTAACCAGAATGTCAAACCAATTAACAAGACGAATGGAACAAGGATCGAGTTAATGAAATACCTTGTTATGAGAATGTAGAAGAGTTTCTCGTTGCTGATGCAAATCTTGAAGGATCGAGACACCAAGCTCTTCTGTCTCCAGCATAGTTCTTCTACTCTCCATGATCCTATCATTCGACTGATTTAGTCTCTCAGTTGACATTGCCAGTCTTTGACGGTGATCCATAGACACCTGTATGTTGCATATCAGTTATAGAAGTTTCTCCACCAAATGTATTAACAATGCAAACACCAATAGAACGAATTTGGAAACTGTATGATGAGATGAGCCATACAACCATAAATGAATGCTTATTTTTCCACACGACAACAAATGCAATCTCTCAAATATGCAGCATTACCACACGAACAAGCACACCAAAAATGAATATCCAAACCACGGAAGAGAAATCTTGCATGAAAAGAGGAATGTAATTCAAGTAAAAGTAACAAAAAAAAAAGGAAAGTCAAAATCACTTGTGAACTGAATGTGCACAAAATATAAGATGGCCTATGATTAAGTGATTGATATAGCTTGGCTGCTGGGGAATATTGTAAAGCACGAGTCCCATTCACGCCAACAGAAGCACCCATAAAATGAACAAACCCATAAGAAAGAGAAACACGGAGTTTACGTGGTTCAGCCCTAATTTGCAATGCGATAAAATGTATACATTACAACTAGCGCATACCCATGCCTATGGGAGTTCACAATCCAAAAGCTATATACCATTTGCACTTGCACTACGCTACACAGTAGTTTAGTAAAGTAAAAATACATGCCTAGTGTCAAAACAAACAATGTGAGATTTTGCAGCAAATCTAGGTCCAAATGAGCCAAGCCGAGCCGAGCTTTGTAGGGTTCTGTTAAAGCATCCAACTCAAAACCAATTGGCTATGAGTGGAGAGGCCGCCCAGGCTCATATAGTAGTTTGCGAGGTGATAATTAACTGATGTGGGACAAATTCCAACACTCCCCTGCACACGTGACCCCTGATTCGCATGTGGAGAGGTCAACAAAGGATCCGGAACAACGGAACAAAGTACGACTATGGCACAAACAAAGGGGAAAAGCCTCCGAAAACCTAGCGCTGATACCATGTTAAAGCATCCAACTCAAAACCAAATGGCAATGAATGGAGAGGCTGCCCAGGCTCATATGCTAGCTTTGGAAGATATAAATAACCAATGTGGGACAAGCTCTAACACTCCCCGCATGTGCGACCCCAGACCTACACGTGGAGAGGTAAACAACGGATCCTCAACACGGGATCATAACGAAATATGATGCACTTATGGCACAAACAACGGGGAAACAACCAAGAGGGTCTTATCCAAAATCCTCTGAAAACCTAGCTCTAATACCATGTTAAAGCATTTCACTCAAAATCGATTGGCTATGACTAAAGAGGCCGTCCAGGTCATATACTAGTTTTCGAGGTGATAATTAACCAATGTGGGACAAATTCCAACATGTTCGATCTCAGCTCGTTTACTAAATAAGCCTAAAACTCGAGCTCAGCTCGTTATTAACAAGCCGATCCGGGTTGATTTACAAAACAAGCCGAGCCCACACAAATGAGCTGAACTTTTTCAAGCCAAGCCGAGCTTTAGAGTGTTGAACTCGGCTCATTTATTACACGAGCCTAAAGCTCGAGCTCGGCTTAATTGCTGGACGAGTGCTGAGCCTCGAGATGCTCCCGAGCAACTCGCTCCATTTGCAACCCTAAGCACAACAACATAGATCTACTACAAGCCATCATCGATGTGGGCGAGGGAGGAACAAAGCAATAAGATAACCCTTGTAAGTAATGGAGTAAGTCACCCTAATGAAATGGTAAATGTCAATAGTATATATTTGACACCAAGATAAACCTAACACCCTACTCTATTATTGATCACCCATTCACCACTAACCAACCAAGTACCTTGAATCAGATTTTTAATTATGTGCTTCTACTCAAAGCTAAATACTCCTCACAGCAATCATCACAGCATTTTCTCCATTAATGAACCCATCATACTGCATAACCATGAAAAAACGTAGATCTTCAAAGTCCCAACCAAGTTCTTTTACAAATGACCCAAGCCACCCATCTAACCACTCATAAAATTAACTTTTCAGCACCTATTATCATTCAATTTTTGTAGCTAAAGTATTTATTTTTCAAAAATAAAAGACGTGACAGAATTTTCACGTTTTTTCTATTGGATTTTTTGTCTAAAAGATTGGAACATAGCAAAAACCCACTCTTTGGTTTTTCCTTTTTGTACGTGCACATATCTATATAGAACCATCGCATAGAGTGTTATTACAATTGGGTAGAGCTTATTCCCTTTGACCTCTCATCTTTTTTCTTTAGAGCCATTAAGTCAAGCTCTCTTGTAATTTTAGCCTTCTCAAGAAATCAATGTTCTTAATCACAAGATTTAGCGCAAACACACGTAACCCTTTTAAAATAAGACTAACTCGAGGAAGAACACATGCCTAAAGGCACATCCCGCCATAATCAGGCCACAAACCAAATCCACTACCATGTGTTCTATTGATCACCCCCAAATAACCCAACCCAACCCTCCCCTCCCCTCCCCTCCCCTCGTAGAGTTTGTTTTTTCATGTGAGCTTTACTTGTGTCCATCTAATTGTAATCAAGTCAAAAACACTATCAAGCCAATTAAAAAGAAATATACAACATTAACTTGATCAATTCAACACACTGATAGGGAACCTCTAACAGTTCCACAAATTAACTATTTTGTCTAAGAAAATTGGGAATGGACTTGCTAAATATATTCAATTCAACACTAAATCAGTGTAAAACCTGAAACTCATCTTATCCTAGTTTCTTTCCCCCATTCCGAAAGGACAAACTCCTTCAGCATACTACAAAAAGACACACTACTTTATCCAATAATACTACCATAGTCAATTCCACTACTTGTTGCTTATAAGTTTCGAGGGTTCCTTCGAATTTTTTCTATTAGAAAAAATAACAATAGAAGCCATAGCAAGACATGTGCCTCACCTTCTTCTAACCAGCTGCCTCTCGTTGCACATTAACACAATCAATCAATGCCTAATTGGATGTAACATGAAGGTGAGGCATGACTACAAAACCACCCTTTGTTCTTTCTTTTCTTTTCTTTTTTTTTGGTTTGATAACCAAAAAACAGGGTGTCAAGGTACTACACCCCTTTGTTCCCACCACTGCCACATCTCCTCTTCGTCCACATTACAAAACCACCCAACTCCACACACCACCATTGGTATCTCCTATTTCTAATTCAATCTTCACTTCTCTTTAATTTTCCCCTCATTCTCTCTAATCGATCAGCAAAAACCCTAACTACAGGTGATTAACAGCAACACAATAACCATTGCAGTCATTCAAAGAACATAAATAGCAACCACAAATTAAAAAGTCCACAATTAACAGCTAAAAACCCTTTATTCCTTAATAAACGAAACATGAGGCTATGTAAACATATAGGTGTGGTGGCTTTGTGATCTCTCCGATCAAAATCATTCCGGAGATCGTCGACCGGAAGAATCAGAGCTTTCTTGGAAGTGTCTAAGAAGTGTTTATCACATAGTGGTTTCTAAGTCATAGACACCTAAGAAGTATTGAACACGGTCCAAATTAAGATTTTTATGCATACAAAAAAAGAGTATCATACATGTGTCCGACATTTGTCTGGACAACATGTCACCTTCCTTGAAGTGTCCGTGCTTCTTAGGTCTTGGCTTATCAACAAAGATTTTTTCTTTAGAATTTGGATACTTGACCGATCCAATATTACTATCGACTTATTGTTCCAAAAAAATTCTTGCATTGTCTCTTTTACTTCTCCACAATGTAGTGTGGTCATTCAATAAATATTTCCTTGACATATTGCAGATCTAATCAATATGGTAACAAAAAGCTGATGTACCACTACAATCAAGACATACCATTAGTCAAAAAAAAAAAAAAGGCATACCGCTTGTCCATCTGCCATTCCAGACTCCAACAACTCTTCACGGGAGACCTGGTTACCAGATGAGATTTTCTTAACTTCTCTTTTTAACTTGTTCAGATCAGCCTTGTATTCCCTTAGCTTAGCAAGCAGGACAGCCTTCACACTTGGCTGCAAACTTCTTGCCTCGAGATCCATTTTACGTATCTATTGAAACAACTGAGAAGATCAGTACAAAACAGAATTACGAGATTCTTCTTGGAAAGAAGTGAAGAAGACGAAGTATATAAATACCAAAACATCAGCATCATCCAGTCCAGCCTTTACTTCCGAAATCTTTTGCATCTTGTCCTCTGCTAATCACAATGACAAAAAGTAGATCACATTTCCTAGATCATTTACAAAGATAAAGACTATGCCGTTCCACATCATAAAAATGCACACGAAAACTCAAACAAGAACTATCTGTCTCAGAAAATGCAAGATCTGGTTAAAGAAAATTTTCCAAATCATAATTGCAAAGAATCTTACAAAACTTAGAAAGTCCCAAAACCATTCCTTGCAAATGAGATGTACTGTACAGATGGAAAAACTTCACTGAAACCCCAATCGTCATGTCCAATTCACTATCATACTTCGATCAGTGAAATGTTTTGCTAGGACCCTTAATGGAAGTGCCATATTTACAGAAGATAGGTTAATGTGCTCTCCAAACACAATACGCTTCTGATCACATTACCTAACAAAAGAACTAAAATCTATTGTAAAGGCTACGCCATTAGGTGGTGTCAACCATATACTGTTATTCGACCTCGAAATGGACTGCAAATTTACATTATGAAACTGTTAAAACGGAGAAATATAACACAACAAAACTTGACACACTTCATTAAGCCTTTTAAGGTACACAATCTTTTTTTTTGATCAACTACACAATCTTCACTATGACAAAAAGCCCTAGCAAAGTCAAAATTCATAAGGTCCTGCTTGGATGAAATAGAAATGAATGGTAATCTAAGTAACATATATTGAATGAAAAAGCATAATAGAACAAAGGTATAAACCAACATAAGCATGTATCGAACGATAGCACATCGAAGCACAATTCTTCAAATCAAAACCTTACAAAGATGTAACTTTTATTACCTCCATCGAGAAGAAGAGCAGATGAGTTACATTTTCTGGACAAATTCGCGGAGAGCTCGCAGTACTGACGCTCGTACCCTTCAAATACCTCACTCATCTCTCCTTCCTTCAAATCTCTCAACTTCCTTGTCAGCAAAATATGAAAAACCCAAACAGCAAACAGAGTCAAATTCTAATAAACTCCAAGATCCACTAAAAATCAGCCCAATCAAGATTTGATCACCACAAGTAAATGGGCTCTAAAAACCCTAGTTCTGCATCTGTGCTAACCAAAACCCATCAAATCTAAGATTCGCCCACAATCAAATTACATGTATCTATGAGAGAGAGAGAGCGCAATGAATTCGAATGGAGTATGTGATTTTACCAGGAAGAGAGAGCGAGAATTTCGACTGGTCAAAGAGCCGATTAATCGCGAGAACAGAAATTATCAGATTTTGATCCAAAAAAAGAAGAAGATATAATCAGATTGATCGGACGGTATTTGGTTGGCGATGGCTTTGAAGTCGAAACACTGTTGAGAAATTGCTTCGTAAACGTGAGAGCGAATACACGCGACTTGCCGGACAGGGATCCTGTCTAGCTTTGTGTAGTGTCCATTTTTGTCCAGTTCTGGGTCGGTAAATCTACGAGGGCCGACCCCCTGTATAGACCATGCACACATGCACAGATGGTCTCGGGACCCATTTGTGGATTCCAAATAAATGATCCGAGCTGTTCAATCATCTCAAAATCAAATTCCGAAGGACCTACGTGGGAATCAATCAATCGGACGACCCTAAGTGCTCGATCCAAAACCACTCCATTTCCTTCAAAAAAAATTGTGAAGGAAATGAGGTTATTTTGGATTGAGCACTTAAGGCCGTTTGATTGCATTGATTTCCTGCTACGCCCCTCGGAATTTGATTTTGAGATGATTGAATGGCTCGGATCGTTTGTTTGGGACCCACAAGTGGATCCCCGAGACCATCTGTACATGGTCGGTACTCTCCAATCTGTGCAAATAGCAATGTTCATTCCGGGTCTTTTGGCCCCCCCTAAGATCCGTAATAATGACCAGACTGGTTCATTTTGTAAGACTCGCTAAATACGTTGCATAATTGAATGATTAAAACTGTTTTTGTAAGATTCGCTAAATATGTCACAAAATTTGTAAGATTCGCTAAATATGTCACAAAATTTAGCTTGATTGGACAACAAATAAGCTGCACGATTCAAATTCTATTGCTCGCTTTAAATATAACGTAGCACCTGAATGACAACGAATGAGTTGCTACTTTTATTTCCTTTTTCTAAATCTCATTGCACCCTTAGGTCCCGTTTGGATGGAGCTAAAAACGAAGTGGGATAACTTATAGATGAGGTATAAGATAAGATGAGGTATTATTTTTTTAGGATTAACTCACATTGATGTGATGTTTATGGAAGGGGGCTAAAAAAATATATTGTTTGGATGAGGGATTAAACATGGGGGAAAATTTCAAAAAACCCCCTGAATTTTGCACTCAATGTCTCAAAACCCCCTGAACTTAACGAAACTTCAAATTACCCCCTAAACTTTCACTCCGTTAATCAATTTACCCCCCACCGTCTACTTCTGTCAAATGGGTAACGGAAATCGCTGA
>JAXBDA010010551.1:0-10310 GCA_036023075.1 Gaultheria prostrata
AAATTACAACTGTAAAAGTTTTCTACTATATATATATATATATTTTTTTTCGTTTTTTTTTAATTATATGTTTTAAATTTTTATTATTATTTTTTAATGTTTTACTCCCTCCGTCCCTTTTTAAATGTGTACAATGGGAATACGTGCATTTTCAAACCCCTAAAAAATGTATTTTTCTATACAATTTTATGTCTTTCTTTTTGGTGCAAAAAAATTTCAAAAATTTTGAGTAGAAATACATTTTTTTATGTCCTAAAAAATACACGTTTCCCAAAGCACACATTTAAAAAGGGACAGAGGGAGTATATTTCTGACAGAATAAAAGTTTGGAATACTTACAGTGGGTATACAACGATGCAGCTGAGAACTCAAAATTACACCGTTCCCCGGCAACGGCGCCAAAAACTTGCTTGCGACCAAAGAGTGTATCTCAAAGTGCCTAACCCCAAGCGTAGGGCTATGAAATCGGTTGCAAGTATATAACTCGGAAAGTCCGAGGTCGAATCCATAGAGAACGGTTTTATGGAGAAAAATAGCTTGTCGATCTAAATGGTGATTTTTTAGCTGTAAGTAGCCAACCCTTTCGTTTCTTGGTTTGTTGGTGATTTTAGAACTAAAGATTTAAATTAAAAGACTGAAAATAAAAGATTGCTCGAAATTAAAATAAGAGGTCCGGGCTAAGGTTCACATCACCTATAGTCTAAATAGATTCATGATTCTCACGATTTAACGCGATCAAGCCACACGGTAATTGTGCGCTCTCTCGGAAGATAATTCAATAAAATCCTTTTCTTTTTCTTTTCGGTATTTTGTTTAACCAAGGCTTGATAGGAAATTTGTTAAACCCTCAAAGTGACATCGATTTAAGCATTATGCGTGCCAATGTTATTGTTGACGCAAAATCAAAAACATAACAACCTTGAGTTTTAAATCGATAGCTACAAGCCCGGATTAAACATAAACAAGCTTTGTTAGCATGGGTGTGAGAATCTTAAATCTACTTAAGCCATAGGGTGATGATCACCCTAGGCCGGGCCTATAACGACTACTCCTCCATAGAAGAGGAAGATAAGAAAATGATGGAAATTACACTAGACATGAATTTTTACACTAGGTAATTAAAAGACAACTTTTGAAGTGAGGAATTTGAAAGTACACAAAATTCAACACAATGGAAATAAATTATAGGATATTACCTACCACAAATAAACAGAAAATAGAAGAAGAAAACAATGAAAGAAGAGGAAAATAAAACTTGGCCAAGAAAGAAAGAATTTTCGGATGAAAGAAGAATTTTTGGCAAGGAGAGTGAGAGCAGAGAGCCCCTAACTACTGGCTGCCCTCCTAATGCAGCAGAGCTGCTCTTTTATAAGGGCTGGAAATTTATCCAGTGTTACGCGCACATGGGAGGCTAGGAAGAGGAACCAACGGCTGAGATTGACGCAGAGGCTGATCGGGTGCACAGGAATTTGACATGTGGCGTTTTAAATAAACAAATGTAATTTGAGATCCAAATTTGACATTTAAATATTTGTCCATCATTCCATGTCTCGGCAGCACATGGAGCCTAGGAAAATAATTGGGTGTTTTGTGCACTCTTGGTAGTGTGAGAGATAGATCAACGAATGAGATCAAGCCAGAGCCCAATCGGACGCCCATGAAGCCAACACGTGGCATGAGGGTGCTGAATTCTTCCACCGAAATTTCCCCTTTCATTAAACAAATGCTCCACTGAGAAGATTTATTTGACTAATGTGTTCCACTGGGTCAGCAACACTCTCGACTGATGTTCAAAACGGAGTCCGATTGGAGCGCCAGAATAGTCAAATTTCTTATTTTAATACCGGGAATAAAATGGTATAGCTCATGTAATTTATTGACTTTGGCATGCGCTCCGTAGGACATAATCTGGTGTCAACCACGCTCCGCAATTACTTTCCAAGATTCCCAACCGACACTTCCAATTCCACTTTTATTTTTTTTATTCTTTCTTTTGTTATTTTTTATTACATCAAACTTCCTCCAGCAGCTTTTGACAAAGTTGAATGGAAAATGATCCGGTGCTTTTCACTCATGCATGTTCCCGCGGCAAATGCACCATATTTACACTGTTTTATCCTGAAACACTCAAAACACACCTTACGCGCAATATCTTATAAAAATTAATAATAAACATAATAAATAGATCAAATTTGAGAATTTAAGCCCACAAATATTACATATTTGTGTGCTTATCAAGTGTCCCTAGCCATGGGTGAACGGAGCCCACGAAATCCGGCAGGGGTGCACGGAGCCCACGAAATCCGGCAGAGGGATTCACTCCCTAGTAAATAAAATGGTTGATTTTATGAAAGAGTTGGAAATGGAAATGTTTTAAAGTGAAAATGGCGTTTGACAAACTTTGGATACTTGGACACGAAATTGGACACATATGATGGAAATGTTTTGAAGTGAAAATGGCATTTGATAAACTTTGGATACTTGGATACGATATTGGACACATATGATTACATTTTGGAAATTTGGACTTACTAAATGAATTTTCAAGTTTCATTTGGACACTTTGAAATGGTTTTGGACACTTGGATACGTTCGGGACACGTGGATACATTCCATGGACACTTGGGTATATTATGGACACATATCGCTTGTTTTCGTTCTCATAATGATTCTTGGATCACTTCTTTCATGACAACCCACATTATGTGCACTTATCATATTTATACACCTAGCAGTTGTAGTATGGTTTTTCTACTGGGCTAGTGAGCTCACCCTATCATTTTCAGGTACACGGCGTGGAACATGAGATTGGATGCTTGTGGAGTGATGCATTACATGGAGCTTATACATGCATGAAGTTATTTTTCCATCTTATAACTAGTATTTTTGGTAAATGGCAATGTAACCTCTATTCACTCAATCTTTTGACATATTGGGATTTATGTAATAACTTTAAAACTTATGTTTGGGTATTTATGTATTCGGGGTACGACGTAGTACTACCTTGAGACTTGTTGACTTGACCACGTGTGTTGTGGAAGTTTGACTTGGACTTTGATATGGAGAATTGTTGACTTTGACTTGTGCCACATAGATGTTATGGAATTTAGTTTATGAAAAAGCAAGGCGTGACAATTGGGGCAGCCTTCCAAAGCTCCCAGTCTAGGAGACTTAAAATCCATGGAGTTTGTGAGACCTCTAGTGTTTGTCATGCTCGAACGGCTACCCGTGTTTCGAACTAACCTTAAACGCATTTGTAGTTGGATTTCAACAACCTTGTCTCGGATGGTCAAAAAAAGCGATTGGCTCTGATTCAAACAATATTTGGAGTTTACCCTGCCGAGTAATGACTTACCCAGGGTTTGTCGCGCCCGAGATTTCGACCACTGACTGAATGATGGCCGATTGATCCAAGTGATATTCAAAGCGACGTAGTTTGTAAAAGCACTAGTTTTGAAGCTGTGACTGAGCCATGTTTGTTGTTTATCAAAATAACTTAGAGTCGCCACTTGACATAATTCTCGGTGTGTCAAGTCACCATCAAAAAAGTTATTTGTAGAAATGACTCGGTTTTTTGTTTGGTATGCGATTTTAGAAAAGAAAAGGATCGGTAATTCACCGTTACATGTAGGGAAGCCGGAGCACCATACCCCACCCTTTCGGCACTCGAAACAGTCTTCTCCAAATGAGTAAATGAAAATTTGTGACAGCATACATACATATAATGACAAGAAATGGTCTGTCTGAAAATAAATTTTATTGCATGAGACGTTCACAAAAAAAAGAAGAGGGAATATGTACAAAAATAAGATTTGGACCGAGCCCGGTCTCAGGGCTGCCTACGTATCTCCGGTCTTAGGAGAATCAAGTCATGACGTAGTTCAAGAAGGTGAAAAGGTTTTATTCGGGACGGAGCCGTCCTCCGGCTGCCTACGTATTCTCCGGCCTCAGGAGAAATCAGGTCTCGCGTAGTTCGGAAGAAAAGCTGAAGTTCTAGAGAAGTTAATGATCGTTGTGGAATTTGCATCAACGGGATATAGAGGCGTTTCTACTGTACTCGGAGGATCTCGTTGGACTCCGGCGGTGACAAAAGTTGGGGATATATATAGTGTGGAAACTCCGGGACATCTCTGGAAGATTTCGAGACTGGAGACGGGTCAGAAATGACTACACGACTCGGTGGGGAAAAGTATTAAATAATGGGCGTCTGGGGCTACCGACAGTCAATGAGGGTCCCGGTATATTATTTAGGTTAGCACATGGCTGAAAATCGGTTCGGAACGCAGTTTGCAAGTCCGTGTAAAAAGTTATGAAAATCTCTTACAGAGCCGAAAACGGCTGTCGGTGGGCCCCGGGAAATATCCGGTACAGTTGAAGTGTAAAAGTTGCTAAGAAAAATATGGTAGTTTATATAATGGGAAGTTAGAAATACATGACTGAAGCTAGAAAAAGGCGCCTGGTGGTAGGGGTGAATAAAAAACCGGCGGGACCCGAACCGAAAACCGAAAATTCGGGCCGATTTTCGGTCGGTCCTACTTAAAAAAAAAACCCGAAAAAACTGGCCGAAAAACCGAAATACAATCTCGGTTCAGTTTCGAGTAAATGGAATTATGGCCGAACTGAACCGAATTACGTAAACCATATAAATCTCGGGATTTTTAATCAAGACCGTCCATACTTCTTTTATCTACACCGTCCATCTATTCACTAACCCTAACTCTATCTTCACTGGTTCATTCCCAGCAGCAGCCCACCATCCTCTACTCCTTTCTTCTCTTCTCCTCTCATGAATACTGTCTCTCTCTGAGTCTCTCTCACACACACACAAATGACAAATCTCATCTCCTCCCTCCTCCAAACACACAAATGTCTTGTTCAAGCTTTCTCCCTCTCTTCCTCTCTTCCCCAACGTTTCCCTAAACCACCGCAATCAGGTTAGCCCCAAGTATTTGAATATATACATACAAAGCATGCATCAGTTCCTGTATGTTTATGTATGGGTATTAACTCAATTGGTCTAGTTTGATAGTGCGTTTCCTCATATCTAATAGTCCGTATAGTGTAAATTTCTATCTATATTCTCTTCTCTTCTCTTCTCCCTCTCTACTGTTTTTGGTTGTTTTTTGGTCACCCCGAAAAAATCGACATTTCAGACCGAACCGAAATCACCCCGAACCAAATCGGTTCCTTCATCAAATCGGTCAGGATCGGTTCTCAAAAGTCACACCCCGAACCGATTCGGTCCGGGAAGAGATTACCCGGAACCGACTGAACCCGAACCGATTTCACCCCTACCTGGTGGTCCCCTGTAAATATCATGTACAGTTTTAAATGGTAAAAGTGAGCACATTTGACTCGGTTGACTTTGTAGTAAAAAGTTGAATTTCGCCTCCCGGAGCCGGAAAATGGTCTCGGGTGGATCTCGGGTCGTTCCCGGTAAGGTTTATATACCGAAAATAGGTTTGAGGGGTATTTTGGTAAAAATTAGTGAAAATTGGTTTCGGGGGTCCGAATGACTGTCTGCGGGCCCGGGTGGTTTCCGGATCAAATCTGTAGGCTGGACTGACTCTGAGTATAGTGGAAGGATATTTTGGTAATTTTGGCATGGAGCTGACCCTGGGGGTAACACATGGGCGTTTTGGTAATTTTGACATGGAGCTGACCCTAAGATTGACTCAAGAGTAATTTGGTAATTTTGGGGAGAAGTTGATTGCGGATTCGGAACAAAGTCAAGACGGACCCTACGACTCCTTGGAATGCATGACATTATTTGAAAATGCACACAGAATACAGTGTAAATCATATGATTGATAAAAATGGTTCGGCTTCTCGGAGCACTCGGACAGCATAACTGGGTCCTCCAAGGAAGGTCTGCGATAGGGAAACATGAATTACTGTGATAATGTGAATTTTTCCTGGGATTTAATCCCGATACTTTGTTTCTAGTAGTTTTGTACGACTGCCCGGACGGCTAGTCAAGTCAAGGTTATAGCGATCTCAGAAGATACAGAAAAGACCTGGAGGTGATGGTAGAGTCTTGCAATGGACCCGTTTGAAGTACCAAACCCCTTCGGCACGTACGCCGTTTTGACAGTCTTTTGGTATGCTGCAAACCCCTAACGAGACTGACGCGGAACGCAGCGATAGTGTACGCTTATTCTTAGGTATATTTCATGGATATCTAGACTGATTGGATATGAATATGCAGTATAAAGACGTCCGGTTTGGACGCGGAGCTGGCCTGGGCAATTGTCGGGCCAGTACAGTTCAAGATATAACTACTACATGTTGAAAGCAGGTAAGCAACAATTGATATTTAAATTCACTTACAGACTCCCGGTTTGAACCCCGGGTGGAGAATCAGACGTATAAATCGCCCGGAAAAACGGCTATATCCTCTGGCAGAAACCGGCAGCGTAACGGCAGGACTAGAGGATCTAGAGTCGGAACTCGGACAGAGTAACAGCAGTACTGGTTGATGTAGATTGGTCTATTATGACCCCGAAGGATTCTACCGAGAATTCGGCAGAGCTTTCGCATAGCCCTGACCATTGACAGTTCTTCTTGGAGAAAAACCGACAGAGCTTCCTCGTAGTATCTGAATTCGGCGCAACTCTGGCTACTGAGGTTCCTTTCTAAGAAACCCGGCAGAGCTACCACCTAATGCTCCCTCACAATTGGTCTAATATGACCGAGAACTCAACGTGACTCACTAAATGGTCTAATATGACCGAGAACTCAACGCAACACGAGACTCAGAGAGGTGGGAGAGAGGCCCCCAGAATGAGAAATGGCTTCTCATATTTATATGGGGGTAGGCGCCTATAGTATATGCCCCTAGGACACGTGGCAAGCAGCTATAGACTACCTCGAAGTAGGCGCCTATAGTATAGGTGCCTAGGGGCTTGCACCGCTTCGCGTCGTGCAGACCCGGCTCGTCCATGTTCACGTGCAGTTATTTGATCCAACGATGTCCAAGGAGGTATCCCTAGGGTTTTGATGTGTCTTGAGTGTCATGGCGATGTCTGTTTTTCCAAATTATGCTCCGAAGATAGAGAAATGCGATCGCCCGACTTTCGATTGAATTGGAGTGTTGTAAGCGATCGGATGACCAAACGAAATCCGATTGACCTGAAATTTTACAGGGGACTTCAATAAGGTTAGAAATGAATTTGGATCTTGAAAATTTGGTCTCATATCCATGATCATGGAATCGGCCGTCTCGGGAAGCGTGGTGTCCCCGGAAATTTACTTTCATCACTTTAAGCTTAAATATGAAGTTTGGTGAGATTTGAAGTTATATAGATAAAAACTGGATCTTCTGGCCCTGTTCATCGGTTTTTACCAAGTAAGGGTATAAGAGGAGTGATGGTTCAATGGTCAATCGTCGCCCGATCTTGACGCGGCTTGAACCAGTCACTCCATAATGTTGATATGGGTACATCCAACGGTCTGATGTTCGATTGGATGTCTTGATGATATAGTTGGCCGGTAGGCTCAGAAATGAGCTTCCGATAGCTGATTTCTGTCAGATGTACAGAAGAGAGGGCTACAACCTCTTGAAATGGCATGCTTGTCATCTTAGTTATGTACATGCAGATGTTAAATATAAATTGATATTTGGAGATTGAGTTTCGTGGCATCGGTAGTTTTACCATGCCGGTTTACCTTTTAACGGGAATAGCGTGTTCTACACGGTAAAGTTATTTTTGATTTCTGATGGCCTGACGTCTCTCCCTTGGGGACGTCGACGTCATCTACTTGATTCGAAGAAATAGGGGTGAGGCAAAATCCGATGTCAATAGGGTTGTTGGAAATTTTCTATGCGAAGTCTTAAATAAGGTCGAAACCGTAACAGAGTCCTTAGAATAGAGACCAGTCTATGAGACTTTAAATCCATGGATTTTGAGACACCTTCGGCATTTTCCATGCCCATACAGCTACCCGTGTTTTGAACTAACCTTAGGGTCATTTGTATCCGGATTTCAACAACCTTATTGCTCTGTCTCGAATGGTCTACAAGGCGATTGGCTCTGGTTCCACGAAACTTGGAATTTAACCTGCCTATCACGACTTACTCATGGTTGTTGTTTCAAACATCTGTGCAATGGCCTTAAGTGAGATTCGAAACTGGTAGACTTATTCGAGGGTAATTTTAGGATAATCTATAGGACTGATGTCAATCTAGGAGAATTTAAATCCATGGAGTTTGAGATAGCTCCAGTGTTTGCCGTACTCAAACGGCTCCCCATGTTTTTGCCTAGCCTTAAGCACATTCGTACCCAGATTGCAACAATCTTATTGCTCTGTCTCGGATGGTCTACAAGGAGATTGACTCTGATTCCACGAAGCTTGGAATTTAACCTGCCTGCCACGACCTACCCGTCATTGTTGTTTCAAACATTAATGCGATATCTTAAGTGAGGCCAAGACCGGTAGTCTAGATCTTAGGACGACACGACGATGACGTATGCACAACATTTTCTTCAGTAAAACCAGGGGCACAGTCTGAGTTTGACCTTTTTGCTTTATTGTTAGTTCTGAGCCATTGGTTCCAAGAAAGAAACCTGAAACTTCCCGAACAAAACTTGACTTGAACCAAAACCTCAAGACATGGATGTTCCGACTGAAATCGAGGTGCTCAAGATGGCTTCGAGCAATATGGGCTAGCGGCTCGATAATCAAATCGCCCAACTGATGATCATGGTGCAAGACATTCATGACCGTCTCCCACCGGTCCAAATGAACCTCTAACGACCCAGAAAAAGCCTGGAGATGGCCGCAACTTTGGCCAGAATCTCTAAACTAGATGAATCTATCATGGAAGGATTCAAACCCATAGGATTCAAGAATTTCGTTGGCACCGGAGACACGGGGATGCACCAATGGGACATCGAAAGGACAACCTCACTCCAAAAGGCAAAAGGATTTACTCCGAGAAGGGCAGCACACTATTTAACAACAACCACCATGCAAACGTTGGTGAAAAAGGACGAAGGAAAATTCCTCAATTGTTGATGAAAAAGGAAAAAGGCAAAGTTACTCAATTTTTTGTAGCATGTAGTAGCACTCTTTTTTGTGCAATTTTACAGCCCTTCTTTCGCAATCAAAAGCAGATAACAATGGAAATTGTTGCCTTGTGGGGTCCTATGGGCTATGAATTCCATTGGTTCACACTTCACACCGTATAAGTGAGAACCAAATTCATGGGCAAAATGCTAATTACACCAAAATATTATTCCAAAAATATTTCCGATTGTAAAATAGTACTGTGCTTTGAAAACAAGTACTCCCTCCGTCTGGATTTGTTGGTCTATTTTTGAGATTTCAATTTGTTTTTATTATTTTTTTTCAATCACTTTTTCTGTATTTTCTTTATACTTTACCCTTTAACTTTTGGAAATGGACAAATATTTTCGGACTTAAAAAAATATATTTGTGGACAAATAAATCCGGACGAAATGAGTAAATTTGAACCACTCATTTTACAGAAAAATTTGTGTGGCAATTTTTTTGAGATACGCGTTACTCGCGTTGCATAGGCTAATTGATTTGAAACACATTTCAACACACTCTCTCTCTCTCTCTTCGCTTTTTGTCGAAGTGGATACGTATGTGGATTTGTAGCATCTGAAAAGAGTCAACCCCGGCTGGGAAACAAGCACAGGGCTCGAGATTATAGATATACAGTAAATACAGCAGTAGCAGCAGCAGCAGCAGCAGAGCAGGGTACGCAATTATTGGGAGTCTCACACATCATTCGGTCATTTCTTTGCTCCCGAACCGGCAAATGCGCATACCAAATCCATTTCCCCTTTTCGGACCAGTCTCCAGTTTGAAGGTCCAATTATTCAGTTGACCACGTACAACAACGTAGTACTCCAAAGCAATCTAATACAATACGTTCTTGTGGAATTTATAATTAAATGTGTAAATCTTATATAAAGATGTAGTGGTTGAGTGATTTGAAACATCACGTAAGTGTACTCCAAGTCCACTCAATAGATATTTAGGATTAATTTTTTTTGTAATTTTTTTGGCTCTTATCATAACCGGTTACTTCTTTTACTTTTTTCTTAGATTTTATCAAATTTAAATAGCCAATCGATACATTAATTATATAATTAATTTTGAGTATTTAATATCAGCACAACTTTATAGAAATGTAATTTGTCTACAAAAGTCTCCAAACCACCAACCCTAATTTTCTAGATATTTTTTTAATCTTTTTTTCCTTTTTTTAAAATTGCGAGAAAAGGGGGTACGCGGGACGGTAGGAGGGGGAGATAGAGAGAGAAAACGAGGAGGGG
>JAXBDA010010552.1:0-10308 GCA_036023075.1 Gaultheria prostrata
TTTATTTGGTGTGGTCAGTGGTAAGGAGGGCAAGTAGTTGGGAAAAAAATACCATATATAAGGGGCAAAAATACAAAATTCTAAAAAATATTATACATATCCTATTAAAATTTGACAACTCAGTGGGATCAAGTGACCCCGCTTGACCCCCATTGGCTCCGCCCCTGAACATCTCGTGTGTCGAGTTTATTTGAACTTTAACCACCGTGCAAATAAATCTAGTTATAATTGTCGTTTGATCAAGTAGTTATTCAACACCAGGACAACACTTATATAAAGATGGGAATAATTTAAGGTTAGTCGATCAAAATTTATGGTTATTAAGATAGGAATAACCAGGAATCAAATTCTTAGGAATTCAATAGCTGGCGTAATGATTGAGTCAGGAATCTAAAGATCTAAGATTTTCATAGGGTAAGATCAGAGGGATAAGATTCTCACTCAGTCTAGGAATGTGATTGATGGTTGAATATGTCATCAGGAATTACATTCATATTCCCGTCTCTTCTAAACTTCGGAATCATAGAAGTATGAAATCACATTACTATTGTTGTTTCTTCCAAACATCGAAATTATGGAACTATGGCATCGCATTCTCATTCCACCTCAAAATTCCCGTCATCGAACTTGAGCCTTGTAATTATTGTGTACTTGTTTTCGAATTGATATAAGTTAGAGGTGTCAAACGAGCCGTACAATGCCAGTATGCCCCATTTATATAGCTTCGTGCCAACCGTGCTTCGTGTCTTGCCATGCTGGCCCATTTACTATATCATGCCGTGCCTTGCCAGCCCGTTTACTTAATCGTGCCGCGTCGTGTCGTGCCATGCCGGTACATTTCCAAGTTTCGTCGAATTTGTTTGGTATAAATATCCGAGTTTCGTCGAAAAAATATATATAACTATAGCTATATTTTTTGAACAAACATTAAGAAGAACTTCGGTCCATCCGTTCTAAGTCGAAATTAGCTAGAAAATAAACTCGCCCCTTGTAATCGACTCAAGCAGAGCCGAACCAAGTCCAAAATCAGTTCCACTCAACCTTCAAAATTAAGATGGAAAGAAATCAGAAGCCACGACTTGAGGAACATACATCGATTTTCATCCACTTCTGTGTCGTGCCCGCGCCGTGCCTGTCTAATACCGTGTCGTGTCGTGTTGTGCTGTGCCTGACCCGTGTTCCGTGTCGTCCCCTTCTATAATCGTACTCGTGTCATGTCTGTGCCCGTGCCAACCCGACCCATTTGACCTCTCTAGATGTAACTTAGATATTGGTATTCTCCTACTGCTTATATTAAAAAAAAGGGTTAATTCATCAAATTCCGTACGTTGAGAGAATGGTAATCTAGAAGAAAGTGAAAAGGAAATGTTTTAATAAAGGGATGAAACCAAACGCAATGGGACCAATATTTGACCTTTTGATAGACGAAACATTGCTTTAATAAAAGCTGCATCGTACTATATTTTTACGTTGTGTGTGAACGCCCAAAGGCTACTGTTACGCCCAAAAAAAAATATATGGCTGTTTAACTCAGATTTGGTGTATCTCAAAACGGGTTAGAATGATTAATTAATTTAGTTAATATTCTCTTTGTCCGAATTTGTTGGTCCGTTTTGGGGATTTCAATTTTTTTTTCACTACTTTTTGTGTAAATCTTCCATTCTTTACCCTTTAACTTTTGTGGACCAACAAATCCGGACGGAGGGAGTATTATTTTTGTTAGTAATTCATACCGTTTCACGTAACCTATTTGTGTGACTTTTTGAACTTTTGGGTTTTGCATTTCTTTGAATTTCGGTCATAAATAATTTTATACTTTTTCAATTCTTTTTGCTGGGACGAATCATGGAACTTAAAAATTTAATACAAAACTAATAAATGTAATTTTTTTGAATAAAAACAAAAAAAAATAATGTAAAAAATTAAGGAGAACAAAACATGAACTACAATGACAACCACGTTGTCAGCGGGTGGAGAGTTGCATCACCTGCCAAACCACCACCTTGGAAGTTTCTAAAATTGGTATCGCAGGTCTCCTTCTCTCCTTTTTGTTATTTTTATGCTGATTTTTCAACATTTTCTCCTAAGTTCCCTGGTTTTGTTGTCAGTTGTATAAGGTTGCATATTTTTTCTTGTTTTGAATTACTTTTTAAAATTTTTAACAAACTTAAAACGGTGCAGCTTGGATTGTTTGAAACTCTATTTTTTATTAATTACAAGTAGCTCACGGCTCGTTTGGTAATTGAGCTGAACTCAAGCTCAAGTTTTAGACTTGTTAATTTAGTAAACAAGCTTTCAAAAGTTCAGCTAATTAAGTATATTATCTTTAACCAACTGAGGCTAGCTCAGTTGATCAGGACTCTTGCATCTCACTAGGAGGCCAAGAGTTCGAATCTCCCTGCCTGCGTGCAGGGGCTTTCCTTTCTTTATTTGTTTCTACCCTGTAACGGGCTTATTCCTTATATTGGTTAAGTTGTTGGACTTGGTTGTTTCGTGGACTCTCACATGTAGTGTTCCGGGTTGGTACTTTATACTTCATTTGTGATGTAATTGATCTCTCTTCTATCGATTGACAAAACAAAAAGAGTATATTATCCTGGCTCAGCTTGTTTATTAACGATCCAAGTTCAAGTTAAATTTTAGTTTGTAAAAATAAGCCGAGCTCAAACACTATAAAACTTAGATTAGGTTGCACCTCTAGTAATGGGGATCATCACGCGGACGCGGTCTAAGATTCTTCCGATGTGGACTACTTCACATCAACGTGTGGGGTCATGTTTTGGGTGTGCTGCTGTGATTCCCACTTTCTCATTATGATGCCATCTTCCCTGAGAAAAAGAGACCAGTGATTCCTCTACAATTTTGGGTACTTTTGGCTTTGACGCATCAATTTCTAGTGGAAGAAATTGGTGGTTATAATCATCAACAGTTTACATGAAAATTTAGGAGAAAGGAAATGTGAACAATACCTACGCGTAAGGGTGTAAACGAGTTAAAAATTGAGGTGGAGCTCGGCTCGTTTATAAACGAGTCTCATTAGACAAGCCGAACCTATATAAATGAGTAGAGATTTTGCGAGTCGAGTCGAGTTTTACTGAACTCGTTTACTTAACGAGCCTAAAACTCGAGCTTAAGCTCGGTTCGATTACCAAACGAGTCAAACCTTAATGAGCCGAGCCACAAGCTGATCGTGAGTAACTCGATTCGGTTGAACCCATAGCTACACGATAAGAACCGTTACATAGTACGGATTAAAGGTGGTAAAATGGACCCAAACTCAATAACAAATTTAAATCGATCGACTAATAAGGAGAACAAATCCCATCCATTTATTAGTTGAGTCAGAATGATTTAAAATCTCGGACCTTTTTTCTACCATTTCTCTTAAAATTAATTGATGTTAGGAAAGACTTCAATTAAGTCTTTTATGACATTTCACATTACACCCGCAAGCCTGTTTTGAGAATAATTGCTGATAGTGGTATTGTGTAACTAAATCTATGAGAACACTCCGGATCCAACAAAACTCATTCAACCCATTTACAAAAAATGAATTTTAATGGGGTCTCAACTAGATAAGTTAAATGACCCGCCAAAAAAAGAATTTAAATAACCCACCAAGTGATAGGGATAGGCCAAGTTTCTCACTTAATAAAATTTTGATTTTATCAAGATATAAAATCAACCCTAGATTTCACTAAAAAAATTTGAGATTTTATCAAACTTTCTTGCTCACTTGATAAAATCAAAACTGGGCCATAATCGGCAACAACCCATTGCGATTATTTTGCTACTTACAATACCATCGCACATGCGGCCATAATCTCTCTTTTTTTTTTTTTTTTTTTTTTTTCCGTGGATATCTCCTTACCTAACATCAATTGTTCTAAACATAATTCATATACTTGCTAAGGCAAAAAAACGTGAGAGAAAAGCCTAATACAAACATATATAGGACAAATAGCCAAATTATTATATGATCCATATGTAGGACAAAGAGCCACATTATTACACTGGGCCGTCCATTCAAGAAACGGGAGGCCCAGTTCTGCGCAGCACCAGCTGTGCACAACAGCCCCGGGTCCCTCTTCGCCTATATATATCCTTGCAAAGATATACACTTTTCTTCACAACGTACAAAACTCTATTTCTTCCATCCTCTCCCTCTCATCAAATACCAATACTAGTATACTACTCTCTCTATTTCTGAAATGGCACCAACAACTTCACTTTTTGTCGAAAACCAACCTGAAAGTACTCCTTCCCAAGCATCAAAGCGAGTGAGCGTCAAAACACTGGTGGAATCACCTGGTCTCACGTCTATCCCTTCTGCCTACTCATACTCTTTGAATCCCAATGAGTCTGCTGGTTCCGAGCCCGATGAAACAATCCCCACCATTGATTTTTCGTTGCTCACGTCTAGTGATCCTCAGCAACGGTCCAAAATCATCCGGGATCTCGACACAGCCTGCCGAGAATGGGGTTTCTTTATGGTGACTAATACTAGTACTCTATATTTTACAAACTCGTGAAATGCACGTTTTTTTTTTTGGACGGCAGAAGTGCACGTTGTCTAACGACATACATACCCGAGTCGAATGTCCCAGAATAAGACCAAGAATATTTTACCATAACTAGAAATTTAAGTTTGTGTGCATAGATTCAGATATATGTCTCTTGATGTCCGATGCATGTAAGTCTGTCGGATGATTCCTGAAACATTTTTGTTTGGATCTACTGTACATAAACCTCTGTGCGTAGTATTAACATAAACTGAGTAGTCAATTTGTTTTTTTAAACTTCGGAAATCCATAATTAACTAAACGAAAACAGAGTTTTTTTTTTTATTCTTACCCCAAAAAAGAAAAGAAAAAAGAAACAGAGTTTTGCAACAGCAGTGCAAGCATTCCTGACCTCATGATTCACTTTATTTATGGGTCCAATTTGAGAATCTAGATCCTTTTCTCTAACCATTCATTAATGGGTTTGAACTTTGAAATTGATTAACACGTCGACCACTAATTCATCGATTTGCTGTATCATACTTTTTTTTAAAAATTTCTTTCGGCATTTAGGTGACGTTTGATCTTTATTTTTGGCAATAGCTGGTGAATCATGGCGTGTCAAAGAGCTTGATGAAGGAAGTTCTGGATGGGTGTAACCAATTTTTTAATCTGCCAATGGAAGAGAAGATGGAATATGAAGCGAAGGACATTTGGAAGCCGATCAGGTTCGGCACAGGGGTTGATGTTAAGATTGAGAAGTTCTTTTTCTGGAGGGACTTCTTGAAGGTTTATGTCCACCCTCAGTTTACCTTTCCCAACAAGCCCAAAGGTTTCAGGTACACACAATTTAATTCTTTTCTTTAATGAGCAATGCAATTTACGTGCACAAATTCAATTACATTTGCGTTCGAAATCATCTGACGAATGTAAATCCATCTATATTTGATGACATCCACGTGTATCAGACGGTTCCGAACACATCTATGTATATTTTAACAATCTACCTTTTTTTTCGAGCTCGGAAACAAAAGAAAATGGGTAAATTGTGTGAGAATTTAATTTTGTAGTGAGGTTGCACAAGAGTATAGCAAAAGAACACGAGAAGTGATCAAGGAACTGCTCAAAGGGGTGTCAGAAAGCTTAGGATTTGAACAATCCTACATAGACAAGGCAATGAATTTGGACTCTGGTTTGCAAATATTTGCAGTAAACTTTTATCCGATGTGTCCACAACCAGAACTTGCAATGGGCATCCCTGCACATACAGATCATGGGCTTTTAACCCTACTCATTGAGAACGAAATTGGAGGCCTACAAATTCAGCACAATGGAAAATGGTTTAATGTGAATCCACTTCCCAACTCTTTCTTGGTTAACACTGGCGATCACCTTGAGGTAAGTTCATGAATCTCTTTTAATCTCATATATATACTAGCACTAGACACGTGCTCAATGCCGATCATCATAAAAAACTTATTAGATAAAGAGTAATCGAACCAAAAATTACATAAATTCACTTGCGAAATACACTAATTCGACAAGTAATTTATGAGTTTGTATTCATTGCTTTATATAGCTCATACATAGCACTAGACACGTGCTCAATGCCGATCATCATAAAAAACTTATTAGATAAAGAGTAATCGAACCAAAAATTACATAAATTCACTTGCGAAATACACTAATTCGACTAGTAATTTATGAGTTTGTATTCATTGCTTTATATAGCTCATACATTTGAGTTTTGTTCTTAATTAGATACTGAGCAATGGGAGGTACAAGAGTATCAAGCATAGAGCAGTTGTGAACAGCAAAGCAACAAGGATATCCATAGCCGTACCACTTGGACCGTCACTTGACACTGTGGTTAGCCCGGCACCGGAGCTGACAGAGGGTGAAAGCGGTCGTCCGGCCGCATACTTGCCCATGAAGTATAAGGATTTTATGGATCGTCAACTTGAGGGGAAACCCTGCTTGGACTCTCTTAGACTCCCAGTTGCCTAGTTGGATGTTGAACTAGTGTACTTTCCTCGGTAATAAAACAAAAATACTATGTGTACGCACGCCTCGCATACGCAAAATGCATGGACTGTGTATCTTGACCGTTCATGCATGTTTTCGACGGTCCGGATTTTAAACAACTCTTTCATATAAGGAAGAGTTGTTTAAAATCCAGACCGTTGACTCCTGAAATGGATGGTCCAGATGTGTTCTTGCATGTACGTACACGTACGTACGCGTAGCAGAGTTGGTAATAAAATTACAGGTACCTTTTTCTTTTTTGCATGAGACAGGACAATAAGATAGGGAAGTGGTTTACAAATTCTGTATTGGTTTATCAAATTAAAGTTAAAGTGGTTTGGTGAGATGACGGCAGCTAAGGTTTGATAGATCGGGATGGATTTCGCTTGGATCTTTTTAATCTTTGTAATGCGTTTCCAAAAATTAATAAAACAAAATTTACTTTAAAAAAAAAAACAAAAGTCGATTATCAACTCTGGACATAGAACATAGATAATGTTATCTGTTACCATAACAGAAGAAAAATACAGATTACTACTGTATGTGCATAGAATTTCTGCGTATTGTGTACCCAACGGATTGAGAATGAAACTTAGATAAGGATTTGCTAATCGTTAGTTGTCTGTCATTATTAATCTTCAGTTACATTTGGTTGTGTTTCTGCAAAATTATTACTGTTGAACGCCGCTAATCCTCGAGCACATAAGAATGTATACAAGATTGTTACATAAAGGATTTAGTTAAATCACATGGTATAGAGTTGTCTTGTGCCATGTGTTATGTCGAGGGGCTGATTTGAATTTTGAAATTTTTTTCACATGAGGAATTTAAATTCTGCACTCTCTCGTTCATTTTTTGTAATCTTGAAAATCACCCACACACCAATAATAATTTAGAACCTTGAAAATATTGAATGACATAATATGGCTCCCGAACACGCCCATGGCATGAGACATTAATAATTAAAGAAACTCCTATAAATACCGAAGCAAGCGGAGCTCAAAAAAGCGGAGACAATTAATGAAAATCCAGTATATCCAATGATGGTGACTAAAGATCACTACTACAACATTTGTTTTAAACTTTTTCATGACGTTTTCTGAAACCGTCATGGGCTGAGCTTCCTTGTAGTTGGTAATTTCATGTCAAAACACATTTTATTTATATCCTTATTTATCGTTAGAGTTACATTTTCTTTTCATTGTTCTTTTAGAGTGTTTGTGTAGAATTATGGAATTGGTTCGTCGTGTCTCATAATGAGCGAACAAGAGTTTGACGATAGTCATGCAAGGGGTTCAGCATTCTAAGACAGATTTTCAGAAAATGGCTTGAGTCAGTGTCAGGCCTATTATCAAGCCATCGCCATTAGAATGAAAGTGGCTCGAGCCACTTCTATTGTGTAATTTCTTGCGGCAATGCTATGTATATACAGAAAAAAGTATCCAGAATTTATCCAGAAAGTGGGAATGAGTGGCTCAGATACACTTGCACTTTCATCTGAGCCACTCATTCTCACTTTCCGAGTAAATGTATTATTTATGTGTACCTAGCATTTCTGAATTTCTTGTAGTGTGCGTGAAGCATCTCACTATTAATATCACAGTTTAGGTGGTCAAACAAGTTTTAGACCAAAGATAGCCGTTCTCACCCAGTTTGAGAGTTTAGAAACATTTGTGAGGGTGTTTTTCAAGATGTTTGAGAGTGCTGTCGATTCCTCATGGGATACCTGAAATACTTGATTTTTTCTTAGCTGACCAAACAACCAAACAAGAATTCAAATGTAAGAAATGTTTCTCAACTAAAAGTGATGTTCTAGGGAAATCATTTTATTGTTTATTCTTTTAAAATAGAACCGATGGTGAATTGTTCCGATGGTGCTTCTAGATGTCAAAAGTATATATCTGAATTGGCCACCAGAAATTAAGGAAACTAGCTATGTTACATTTTTTTTTCACCAAAAGGAATCCTACCTAAATTATAGTTTAGGTAATTAATTTTCACACTCTTCTTTTTATATATTTGTACTCCTTTTTCTTTTTCTCTTGCGGTGTGAATTTTCCTTATTACGTTTTCAAATGTGGAAAAATCTACAAATAGAAAGGCAATGGTGTAAATTTACTTGGAATATCACAAAAAAGAATTGTCCTAAAAAAATAGGGATTTGTAAAAATAACCTTACATTTTACCAGACACAATGATGGTCTTGGCCGAAGCTACTATAAGTCCCTTAAATCATCTATAGTCCACAGTCCATTTTTGTCTCAACAGGTATTCAGGTGCAATTTAGTTAAGCTAAGGTCACCTTAGAATAGACTCATCTCTCAAGATTCTCACCTCACCAATTGACCATAAAAAAGATGGACCAGTCTAGCTTTCATTGTTTTGGGCCCATCTCTTTTACTTATTAGAACCGTCCATTTTGTAAAATTGGTGGATAAAATTAATCCCGAGTATTGAAACTGCTAGAAGATTACAAACGAAAAAAGAAGAAGAAGAAACTTGGGTATAAAACTTCAAAAGTGAGCTTCCATATTAAAATAATATAAAAAATTGAAAATTGCCAAGTATAAAAATGAACAAACAAATTGGGACGATGAGAACATTAAAGTATAATTATCAGGACCACATGCACCTTAAGAGTACGTACACCGATCCTCTCATATTTTTTACCATTTTACCAACTTGTGCGGTCAGTTTTCGCTATGTTTTTTTCTTCCCATTCATCATTTCTGTAATGTACCATCGGAAATTATACAAGGAAAAATGAGACCATATATATTTACGAGGGAAAATGTGACCAAATGAGCATGCAGTTGTGGAATTTTTCTTCCCATTTATCATTTCTGTAATGTACCATCGGAAATTATCCAAGGAAAAATGAGACCATATAAGCTTACGAGGGGAAATGTGACCAAATGAGCCTGCAATTGTAGAATTTTGCTTCCCATTTATCATTTCTGTAATGTACCATCGGAAATTATCGAAGGAAAAATGAGACCATATATGCTTACAAGGGGAAATGTGACCAAATGAGCATGCAGTTGTAGAATTTTGCTTCCCATTTATCATTTATGTAATGTACCATCGGAAATTATCCAAGGAAAAATGAGACCATATATGCTTACGAGGGGAAATGTGACCAAATGAGCCTGCAGTTAGAATTTTGCTTCCCATTTATCATTTATGTAATGTACCATCGGAAATTATCCAAGGAAAAATGAGACCATATATTACTTACGAGGGGAAATGTGACCAAATGAGCATGCAGTTGTAGAATTTTGCTTCCCATTTATCATTTATGTAATGTACCATCGGAAATTATCGAAGGAAAAATGAGACCATATATTACTTACGAGGGGAAATGTGACCAAATGAGCATGCAGTTGTAGAATTTTGCTTCCCATTTATCATTTATGTAATGTACCATCGGAAATTATCCAAGGAAAAATGAGACCATATATGCTTACGAGGGGAAATGTGACCAAATGAGCATGCAGTTGTAGAATTTTGCTTCCCATTTATCATTTATGTAATGTACCATCGGAAATTATCGAAGGAAAAATGAGACCATATATTACTTACGAGGGGAAATGTGACCAAATGAGCATGCAGTTGTAGAATTTTGCTTCCCATTTATCATTTATGTAATGTACCATCGGAAATTATCCAAGGAAAAATGAGACCATATATGCTTACGAGGGGAAATGTGACCAAATGAGCATGCAGTTGTAGAATTTTGCTTCCCATTTATCATTTATGTAATGTACCATCGGAAATTATC
>JAXBDA010010553.1:0-10308 GCA_036023075.1 Gaultheria prostrata
GGGGTGGCCTGGCCTTCCAAATAAAAAAAAGGCCTATTCATATGTCCGCGCGGGCCTCTTCGTCATTGGCCCCACTCGTGTATGTCAGGGTGCTTCTGTTTCGTGGTCTTGCTGCTGCCTCAGCAGGGGAGGTATTGGGAAGGGATTGAAATGTAATAATGTCCATTCAGAGAGAAAAAAAATTCTCTATTGATTCAAACTTGAAAAGGATCTTTTTGATTATCTAAAAATTTTTTTTTTGGGCCTACGAATTTTTTTTTTTTTTGCCCTGGCCCAGGTGGGTTGCCCAAGCCCAGCGGCTTGCTGGGCTTATCCTAGGGCCGGGCCTGCTTATATGTTTGGTTTTAGCTCTAGAATTCTTGTTATAACTTCTTGTGATTCAAGCGTGTTCGAATGTTGTGAATGCTTGGTTTGGGATGTAATTTTTGGGTCTATGACGAAGACCACATTTTTTTAGTCAGATGTGTGTGTTGGATGTACGTTGATAGAGTTGTTTGCTTAAGGAAGTGGTGACTTTGGTTCTGCAAAGAAAGTGTTCGACAAAATATCTGAAAGAAATTTAGTTACTTGGACTTTGATAATAAGTTAACAACTAGATATTCTTAGATGGGTAGATAACTAAAATGTCCTAGGTTTGCTCCTACTTACGATCTCAGGGTCGATTCCCCTTGTCAGCAAATTCTTGGGGCCACTGGAGGTTATGCCCGGTCATTACCTCCAAGGTCCCGGAATTAGTCGAGATGCGCGCAAGTTGGCCCGAATATCCAATTACCAAAAAATAAAAAAGAAGAAGAAGAAAGGGAATGGTTATTTTTCAAATCATTATGCGGCCTTATTACTGTCTCAATCCAATTAACAATTATTTTGCATTGAAAACCTTAATCAGGGTTCTCAATGTCCATATCTGCATGGCAAAGTTTTTCATTTTTGGACTATGGCGATGGATTTTGACATAAATCTCATACCCAATATCACAAGCCATTTATCATTGAAGAAAATTGAATCCGGTGCATTTATATGTATTTTTGCAGGGTATCATCTTCCTCCTCCAGTACTACTCTTCTCTTGAAATATATCAACAGTCTCACAAAATGAGAAAATGTACCACGAGAATGGTGCAAAAATGGAGTGAGGACCTTAATTGCATTTTTATAGAGCCCCTGATTCCATATTTGTCTATTTGCAATATATAAAATTTAAAATCTATAATTAAACCCTTTCCATAGTTTTTACACACTAAAATTCGTCTGCATTGGCCTTGTAGTCAAGGCATGGGTCTTAGAGCATCTCCAACAGAGAGTCAAACCTTTGACCAAAGTCAAAAATTGGCTCTCATGTCATTTCGCACCTCTCCAACGACAAGCCAAAATGGGAGCCAAAAATTGGCCAGGGCCATTTCTTCGGCCAAATTTGGCCTAAAAAATGGTCTAATGGTTGGGATTGAGTGTGATTTTAATTTTTATGACTAGGATGTGGGAGTGATCTAACGATTACAAATTAATTTGGCCAAAAAATAGCATGGTACCATTGGAACAATTTTGCCAAAATTTGTTAAAATCACATTGTAGCAAGCCAAAATTTAATGAGTATAATATACATTTCAAGAGTACTTAGAGCATCTCCAACTGTCTCACCAATGCTCCGGTGAGACCAAAATGGGGAGATTTTCCCCCAAAGATGGCACCCAACAGCGTCGCCCACCACCTCGCCATTTTGGTTTTTCACTTTTTGTCTCGCCTGCCTCAGCGAGGCACTGTAGCCCTCGCCTTAGAATCGTTACAACGGTGCTATCGTTTGACTCCTCCGGCCGGTGAAAAATCACTCTCTCTCCTCTTCTCTGGCTGGATTTTGGTCGGATTCTAGTGGGTTTTGGTCGGATTTCATGGCGGGGTAACCTGGAGGGCCTACAGGCAACAATGGTTGCAGCCATGGCCAGAGGCGATGATGATATTTATATATCTGAGCCTTATTCTGTGTGTGTGTGTGTGTGTGTTGATTTTGGCCTAATTTTGGGTCTGATTTTTGTCTGGTGCAAGTAGTGGTGGCGGTGGGTCTGGTGCGGTGTGGTTGGTGTGGCGATGGTGGCAGTGGGTATGTGTATATATGTACATATGGCTTTATTTGATAACATCGATTAAAACTTAAAATTGAATGAATTAAGTAATAAGTGATTAAGTAGATTGGACAACTACATTTTACATTACTTAAAAGATTAAGTGCCTCTTAAAATGTAAGCTTAAAAGTTCGTAAAAATTAAGTAGCTTTGAACTACTTAATTTTGGTTGAATTTGTGTAGGTATTCAACTTTTTTCTCCTCCACCACTACGCTAAACACAACCGCTACTATAATTATCATCGCCACCGCCTCCACTTTACCACCACCACCATCTTCACAACTCTACTATCACCACCACCACCACCTATTGCCACCACCACTACCATTGCCGCCAATACATCACCACCATGCCACTCCCAACACCGCGATGCCACTACTCCGCCACTAACACCACCACTCTACAACCACCACTGCCACTACCACCAATACTATAGATACTACTACCACTACTCTGCCACTTCCATCACCGCTCCACCACTACCACAAACACTCTTATGTCGCCTACACTAGCACCACTACACCACTACACCACCACCATTCCGCCACCACTTCGACACTCCCAACACCACTCACACCACCAATTTGCCACTTCCGCCACAACTACCACCACCACCATTACACCACCAGTACCACCACTACCCCACTCCCTCCACAACTACTGCCGCCATTACACCACCATCACCATCACTTCTCCATCACAACTACACTCACCATCACTCCACCATCACCTCCCTCATACATCGCCACCACCGTTCCACCACTCCAACCACCACATGCCACCATTCCACAACCACTACCACTACCACCATTACACCACCAACACTCCCACTATCACTTTATCGCCACTGCAACTGCCACAACTTCAATTAGTATTCCACCACCACCACTACCACTACCTGTTTACATGTAAAATTATCAAGTTCAGTAATTAAAGAACACGTGTTCAGCAGTACCAAACATTGGTAGCTTGTAAGTGTATAGGAAACACTAAATCATATTGCTTGTAAAGAGATCAATACGATGTCGTGTCATTCTTTAATTTAAAAAGTAGTTATCGGCAGTTATAGCTAGAAGACGACTAGAGGATAGAAAGTAAAGAGGGCCTCGAAGTCACTATATTAACTGCTAAAGGAATGAATTCTATCTTTTGACACGTATACAGAGCATGTGGTTAACGGTTAAATTAATCACATGTGAAACAGATCGTGGGAGTTGGTTGATCCACTTCAGTCATGTGGAAAATGTGTTCCAAGCAACAAACCTATGATGCTCATTTTTAAAATTCTTTGGAGGGAAGAAAACAGCATTTTGAAGTTGAATAATGGAGTTCGAAGTCCAAATCCAGGGGGAAATTCAAACTGCAAGCAAGGTCTATAAATAGATGAAATTGAAGAATAAAGAACCCCCGGACAAATCTTCAACAAACTGCAAAAATGATGCTTGGTTTGTTCTTAGGCAGTTAGAATTGTAGTTTTAGGAATTTGACTCAGTTCGAAGTAGTTTAGGAGTAACTGAAAGTAGTATTTGTAACCATTCAGTGTTCGAAGTTCTTGTTATCATTCTATTTGAAGTTGAAGAAGCTTTCAAAGTAAGTTTACTTTTGATTTCTTAGTCAAAGCATCTTATTTCTTTGTTGTTCTTTGATTTCTTAATAAAATTGGTTTATATTTCTTCACTTTGAAAGAAAAATCCTCTTTATTGAGGTAATTGAACCATTCAAACACAGTCGTCTGATTAGATTTGGTTTTTCAAAGGTAATCTGAGAGAGAAGACTTACAAGCTTTCTCTGGCACGCTCACACAATAATTTTCATTTGTTGAGAAGTAGAAAGACCAAACATACCACCACCACTGCCTCCCCACCACCACCACTCCACAACTCCACAACTCCATGCTTGAGCCACCATAATCACCATTGTAGCAATGGTGACCATTAATAACAACTCCATCCTCAAGCCATCTTGTCAATATTGTGTATATTTTTTTAATTCGGATAACTAGATGTTTTTTCATTTATTGATTCGAATTTTACATTCCATTATGTATGTATGTATAAAAGGCAAAGTAGGAAAATCAGTGAATTTAATACTTCAGCTCATTGCACATCAAACAACTTATTTTTCAGTGCTTAAATTCAGTGCATATCAAACAGCTTAACAAATTTAGCATTCAGTTTTCAGTACTTAGGGGGTGTTCCGCTAAAAAAAAACTGGTTTTGTTTTAACTAAAAAAAACCATTCTATTCCACTAACAAAAAACTCCCCAAAAAAACTGGTTTTGTTTTAACTCTAAAACCACTCTATTCCACTAAAACTGTTTTTTGGTTTATCCATTTTGTCTTTATTCAAAAAAAAATCGCAAATGTTAGTTTTGCATCAAATTTTTGTGGTTTATTAGTTCCTCTCGACGAGACGAATCTAAAGAATATAAAATCATAGTCAAAACTTTTTCTTTTTTTTAATAAAGCCAAAAATACGTGATTTATTGGTTTAATTTTGGCTTTATTCAAAAAATAATTAATTTTCACTATAATTTCATACTTGTTAGATTCGTCTCGTAGAGAGGAACCAATAAACCACAAAAAAATTGACGCAAAACTGATAAATGCAATTTTTTTTTGAATAAAGACAAAACGAATAAACTAAAAAACCAATTTCTGATTTTTTTTGCCAAAAAATCAACTTTTTAGTGGAACAAGTTGTAGATTTAAACTACAACTAAAGGTCTAAAAAACTAAAAACCCAAAAAACCCTTTAGTGGAACACCCCGTTAATTTTCAGTTTTCAGCTTAATTAAACAGCTTCATATATATATATACAGTTGGGTATTTTTTTTTTAAAGGTTTTTTTTGTTGAGTGAAATGGCTAGTCTATTGGGTAGATGTGATATTTTTTTGCCCGGCTATATCAGTATATGACACATTTTCTAGGCAATTTATTGAGAATTATGTTGAGTCCGTTGGAGATGCTCTTATATCTAAATAGTTTGTCATTTATGTTGTTCTGATACTAAAAAAGTTCCAACCATGGAACCACAAAATAGTACTCCCTGTCCCATTTTGTTTGCTCACTACGAATACCCGTGCCATTTTTGAACTCTCGTAGTTTGAAAATGGCACGGATATTCGTAATGAGCAAATAAAATGGGACGGAGAGAGTAGAGGACGTTTCTGAATGTGGAGCCTCCGCGTGAGATGCCATCGGGGAAATTAAGGTGAAGAGTGAAGACCCATTTGGGTCACGCGGTTTCTATATTCTTACTTTTTCGTCAGCAACCTAGAAATCAAAGCACACAACTGAAGCAAAACTGAACCTTCTAAACCTTTTTGAAACAAGGCAGTTAACCTTTTGTTCGTCAAGAAATAAACGTGCTATCAGATATACAGTCTCTTGTCCGCTTGTTCCTTTCCTCAATATTGCTCGGTTTTTTTTTACACGTACGTTTAACCATATATATATTAGAGAGAATACCCACAATCAGAAGACTACGCAGCAAGCAATGAGAGAGAGAGAGAGAGAGAGAGAGAGAAACCAATGATGTGGAAGAGAGGGCAAACGCTGGGAGAGGGGGCTTCTGGAGTGATATCTTTAGCACTAGTTGATGATCAGACCTCATTCGATCATGATTTACCTTGTGTTATGGCCGTCAAATCTGCCCCTTTACACAAGTCACACTCGATTTGCAGAGAGAAAAGATATCTTAATAAGTTCCAAGGTTGTCCGTACGTTGTTCGTTGTTTCGGTTCCGACACTACCACCGAAGAAGGAGAGGGTTTGTACAATCTATTCTTGGAGTACGCCTCCGGTGGCAGCTTATTTGATCACGTTCGTAAGTCAGGCAAAGGAGGATTACCGGAATCTGAAGCAAGGGGATACACAAAATCTGTACTCATGGGTCTGAATTACGTTCACAAACAAGGATATGTCCACTGTGATATAAAGCCTCATAATGTACTGCTTGTGGAGGGTGAGAGTGAAGTATCAAGAACTCCATTGAATTTGAATGGAAAAAGGAAAAGGGTTGTGAAAGAACACATAGCAAAGATTGCTGATTTTGGGGTTGCAATGAAGGCTGGAAAAAGAAACGACGACGACGAAAGTAATCTAAGGGGCACACCTATGTATATTGCCCCCGAGTCGGTTCAGTGTGGAGAATATGAGGCTCACTCTGATATATGGGCACTTGGGTGCACTGTTTTACACATGATCACTGGCCAAGCCCCGTGGAAGTGCGACAAAAATACCGAAAAGGCGGCTCTTTTGTTCAGGATAGGGTTTAGAGAACAAGTGCCCGAAATTCCAAGCGATGGGTTGTCGAAAGAGGCCCGAGATTTTCTCAACAAGTGCTTGGTTAGGGATCCTAAGTCGCGGTGGACTGCTGATATGCTCTTAGCCCATCCCTTTGTCTCGGGTCTTGACAGCATGATGACGACTGGAAGTATCAAAGACGAAAGAAACAGAGTTGTTCAACCTCAAAAGACAGCAAAAGAAGTAATTGATTCGTCGTCAAGCCAGAGTTCATTCGATCTTACTAAACCCTACTTGCTCATGTCGCATTCAGCATCAAACGGAATCGTGCCCGACTTTAGCAAGATTCGTACCATTAGAAGGATGAAAAGAACGGAGGAAGAAGAAGAGGGGAAGAGGCTTGAATCGAGTTTTCGACTGGATGCCCTGGGGAGGTACTGGGGTATCAATCCAAGTCCAATGATACCAAGCACCAGTATTGCCATTGAGATTTTCAATTAATCGGGCTTTGTCATTCCTTTTCAATTTCTTGAAGAAAACAGTTATTCATTCAGTTGCCAATCATTTAGAGATGACAACTTTGTAATCCTTGTCACAAATAGTTGATTTTTCTTGTGGTGTTTTATTTGTCTTCCATTATTTTATTGTATGGAAAGATAAGAATGATGTATATGAAAAGTTTGGTATCAAAGTTCATTAGCAGTACACTTTTTGAGTAAAGGGAAATTTGAAAGTATTAAAATATAGAATTATTTACAACTTCAATTATGAAGGAGATTGAAATTTGAAAGTACTAAAATATGAGTCTGGTATTGTGAATGAGATCACAGCATCCTCCAATTAACTTCACCTTAAGGAAGTCCCTTCTAACTGATACAATATAGAATTGTTTACGACATAGAACTTGCGAAATTTATATTGATTCTGACTATAAAGAAATTAATGAGGGAAGCGCCGGACATTCGATTATGAAAAGAATGGAGGAGGAAGAAGAAGAGGGGAAGAAGTCTGAATCAAGTTTTCGACTGGATGGTATCAAAACCAACTCCAATCATACCAAGCTCCAACATGGACATTGAGATTTTCAATTAAATGGGACTTTTCATTCCTCTCCAAACTCTTGAAAAATGAGGTGTGTTCATTCAGTTAGCAATCATTTAGAGATGACAGCTCTGTATCCTTGACGCAAATAGTGGATTTTTTTTCTCCATGCCTTGAATTTATCCCGTTGTGTTTTCCTTTATTTCTTTTGTGGAAAGAAATCATTTACTTATACCCTATCCGTAAACACAAAGATACGCGTATAAATGATGTGAATGAAAAGTTTGCTATCAAGTTCATTTAGCAGTACACTTTTGGGTGTTTTATTTTCATTACTTAGTAATTACATGTTTTTTTTTTTTGGTAATTAGTAACTAAAAGATTTGTATAAGGAATGACTTATAGGGTTAAACACTTATCTGCATAGTAACAGGATTTCATTTTCTTGATCTTTTTTCCCTTCAATTTCGTAAAGGGTGGCAGGGGCGACTGTAATGTATAAGGCGGGGTGTCAAGTGAACCCACTCAAAAAAACATTTGCAAAAATTACTAAGTATAATTTTTTTTAATTTTTGGACCAACCATTACATGACACCACTACAAAAAAAACTCTTGAACCTATACATATACAAGCCAAATGTTTTCTTGTACGTGATTCCTGAACCAAAAATAAAAACAGTTGCCTAAAAAGTTACTCCTACTTTAAAAGTTATGAGAAAGCTTTTTAACTCTTGCCCCAAGACTTTCAACTAAAAGGTGATCACCTTTTCAACTCCCCCTCCCACACTTTACCAAATTGGAACCTCACTGGATTGAAAAACAAGAGGGAGAGGAAGATAATTTTCTCAAATCGGTGCTTTCGAGTTTCTTAAATCGATTTATTCAAGCAAATCTCACTCAATTCATTTACAACATTAAGGATGGGAGGAGTATAGAATGATACATTAAGGTAATTCTTCTTCTTCTTCTTTTAATTTTTCATTTGAGGGTTTAAGGTGAATAAATTACAGCTTTTATGAAAGAACATTTTCAGCAATGAAAATCGTAAAGAATCGGCTAAGGAATCGAATGGGTGATCAATTGATGAATGATTGCTTGGTTTTACATTGAATCCGACATATTTAGGAGCATTGACAATGAACTTATTATGCAAAGATTTCATCTGATGGCAATGCCCATATCTGCATGGGAAAGTTTTTCTTTTCTGGACTATGGCGATGAATTTTGACATAAATCTCATACCCAATATCACAAGCCATTTATCATTGAAGAAAATTGAATCCGATGCATTTATATTGTATTTTTGCAACGCACCATCTTCCTCCTCCATTACTACTCTTCTCTTTGAATATATCAACAGTCTCACAAAATGAGAAATGTACCACGAGGATGGTGCAAAAATGGAGTGCGGACCTTAATTGCATTTTTATAGAGCCCCTGATTCCATATTTGTCTATTCGCAATATATAAAATTCTACATCTATAATTAAACCCTTTGCAGTAGTTTTACACACTAAAATTCGTCTGCAATGGCCTTGTAGTCAAGGCATGGGTCTTAGAGTATCTCCAATGGAGAGCCAAACCTCTGACCAAAGCCAAAAATTGGCTCCCATGCCATTTTGCACCTCTCCAACGACAAGCCAAAATGGGAGCCAAAAATTGGCCTGGGCCATTTCTTCAGCCAAATTTGGCCGAAAAAATGGTCATTGCCATTTTTTCTAATGGCTGGGATTAAGTGTGATATTAATTTTTATGACTAGAATGTGGGAGTGATCTAACAATTACAAATTAATTTGGCCAAAAAATAGCATGGTAGCATTGGAGCAATTTTGCCAAAATTTGTTAAAATCACACTGCAGCAAGCCAAAATTCAATGAGTATAATCTACATTTCAAAGAGTACTTATATCCAAATATTTTGTCATTTATGTTGTTCTGATGGCGGAGCCCAGAATCGAAATAGGAGGGCGCCAAATTATGAAAGAAATTTTAGTTCCGTAATTTTTTTCAAGACTAAATCCAGTCATTCGAGTTTTATTGGTCAGTTTTGGTAAATTAAAAAATTAATTTAGACTATTGTTTTTATCATACCAAACCGCAGTGTTATTATCGCACGGTATCATTCACTATAATTTAGTGTTTTCGAAATAAAAATTATTCGTACTTGTTAATTATTTTTAAAATTTCATAAATTCTCTTTCACGGATTTTATAATTTTTTTGAAAATATCCATTAAAAATATAAAACATATACTCCAAAATATAAAATTGGAGAGGGCCGGGCCTAGATAGCCCTGCCCCTGGTAGAGATTGTTGCTGAATGTGGATCCTCCACGTGAGATTCCATCGGGGAAATTAAGGTGAAGAGTGAAGACACATTTGGGTCACGCGGTTTCTATATTCTTACTTTTTCGTCAACACCTAGAAATCAAAGCACACAACTGAAGCAGAACTGAACCTTCTAAACCTTTCTGATACTAGGCAGTTAACCATTTGTTCGTCAAGAAATAAACATGCTATCAGATATGTCCATATCTGAGTCTCTTATCCGCTTGTTCTTTCCTCATTGCTCGGTCTTTTATTTACAGATTTAATTGGGGATTGACTATATATTGTATGTACATGAATTATTTTCGTCTCATGAAATTACAAAAGTCAAACTTTTGGGGTGTCCGCAGTGATCCAAGTCACTACATACTTGTGATTTCAATCGTGGGCCCTCTATGATCTGTATTTGGTATCGGAACCGTTGAATTTGTCGGGAATGGTGAGTAGATTATTCATGTAAAAAATCAAATTAATTAATTGGATATTGGTAGTCATATGTTCGGATACCATTTATTTTACGAAAATGGATGGCAATATCATTTAGAGAAGAATAAACTGTAAGACAAATTTGTCTCAATT
>JAXBDA010010554.1:0-10307 GCA_036023075.1 Gaultheria prostrata
ACCTTTTAATTTTATTATCTAGACACTAGACCGTGCCCAATAAAATTAAATAGCTAACATAGCTTCGGTCCTATAAATAATAGCAGTGACTCTGATGGAGAGGATACTATTATTTATAGCTAAGTGTGTACCATTACCTAGCCTTAGACCCACTGTTCCGTAATGAACCACCTCAGATGGAGAAGTAATTCATACAACAATTATCATAGAGCTATCCTTTAAGGAAGATTGTACTGATGATGCCATAATTAATTTTGTCCGATGGGGAGGAAGGTTCTAAAACCAACACACAAAATTAATCATATCATCTACGTACTAGTAATAGAGACCGTGGGATTTATATAAAATAAACTCCCTCTCCCACTTAGTAATTTAAAAAATTTGTGAGGGTTATCAAATTTACGTGTTTGCAAAAAAAATATGATCTAGGTCAAAAGGCCAAATTTTACCATGTTGTCCCAATACGGTAACTATCACTCATGCAAAACACACATGGAAACATAAATAATCATAAATAAGGAAACATAGTGAAATACGAATCCCAACTATTATGGTCATGGTCCTTGTTTCCAAAATTGCAGCTACGCATTGTGCACCAAGTTAGAAATTAATCCAACAACAGTATCAGAAGCTCATCGGATCCATCAAAAATCCCGATTTTTGTCTTCAAACAGCAATTTCGGCCACCATACAGAACCTGTGATTTTATACATTTATCCTATGCCTCCAATACAGAGTTCACATAATCCAGATAAAAAAAACACAAACTGCAGAAACTGTAATCTTACAACAGTCCTATGCCTCTTTTACAGAGTTCACAAAGTGTACATCTATCGATGATACAACTGAAGAAATAAAGATTACATGAATACCTATGCCTCCCACATACCGGAGTTCACATACTACTTTCATAAAGCAATAACCACGCATAAAAACAACGTGGGATCCAATCACACAATCAAACATGCGTGACCATAATAGTGGGATAAATATTCTGCAAAATAGACGTTAGCATATACTAGAACTCTGCAAAACCGTTGTTAGCACAGATCTATGCTCTACGTTCTACGGACAACATGGCCTGTATAATCTATACGCATGATCACAGCCTGCTCTAATACCACTGATGGGAAACGGATCCCCAAGACCCCGTGATGATGCGTACAGATTATACACCGAAAAACTATTAAACCCTACATGGCGGAATTAGGGTTACCTCTCTTCGGTAGACATGAGCGCACGGTGGAATAGTTTCTTTTCCCTTAACCCAAATACAGCGCGAACAAAGCTCAACCGTACCTTAGGATCTTCTGCCATATTCCCTTATACCTCAAATCTCGTACCCGATTGTGGACTCCAACGAGATCTGTTTTTCTCTCTATTCACGGCTCTCTATTGCATCTCACAAAAGCGTGTGAAACCTAGGGAACAAAACAGTATATTTATAGGGCTAGGGTAGGGACCTCAGGAGAAATAAATCTGGGCTCCTTGTGTAAATAAGAAACCATAATCCTACCAGGATTCTATTTCTTATTTCACAAATTATAATTCACACCACTAAAGAATTATAATTGCACTCCCGTCATTATCTCAATTAATATCGAGCTCCACGTCATTAAATATTTATTTATCTCTCCACGTTAAGATTACAAATACCCGTTGATTCCATGAAATTACTAACAGAAAGGGATACGTCAATTTGTCCCGTCACGATAGTGTAGGAACGCAGGGCCTTCTTGCGCCAATACCCCACTCTATCCCTTGCTCTTTCAATCTTTCGGCTGAAAGAGGATAGACTCTTGGTCCGACTCCCAGCATTTTTCCTGTACCAAATTCGCGTGTCTTTCTTCTTTTTGCGCCAACTCAGTTCCCTGGCCGTTACTCTTTCCGCTTTACTGTTTGAATTGCTTTGAACAAGGTATCTTGCTGAGCAAGTATTTGATTTTGGTCCTGCAACTCCCACACAAATTGCATAATTGAATGAAAACCGTGAACGAAATGCAAAGAAGATTAAGACTCGAAATGCATTTGATGGTCTTAAAAACTTGGACTTGGCAAAACCTCGAACAGGACTTAGAATTTGAATGTCCGGACAAGAAACTAAGGCTCGATATGTCCTACGATAGCCTTGACACGCATCTTTGGACAATTTCCAAGACTCAAAATTTTTGACAGCCTTGAATTGAGACCGAGGCTGAACCTAACGAATGCTTAATAAGGTTCGACATCTTGCGAGGGTCTATAGAGAAATTTTGGAAACTAGATTTTTCTCTAGCTTGTTACTAACGCCATTTTTCTTCGTGTGTCCATTTTCAGGGTTTGCGCACTGTGCCAAAAAAGTAATAGAATAGGCATGCATATTTCTAACATCTGTTTTGCAGGGCAATTGCATTGTTCATAGCTAAAAGGGCTCTGTAAGGACCTGTGTTTTTAAATTCATTTTTTTTTTTTGGAAATAATATTGGGGAAATGTGAAGTTAGAATTGCATTTGGGTGCATGTGGAACACATTAGAAACATAAGGGGGTAAGTGTGTAGTTGAATATTGATACATCATCGTTATTGAACTATTCAGTAGAATAAATTTCTAACAGTGAGACTAAATGAAAGTGAAAATAGTTAGTTTTGGATTTGGAGATGTTGATAATATTGAGTACTGTTGTTGCAGGAGCCATTTTGGACATCTCTGATGAATTTTATGTTCAATCTCAGGTTTGTTCTGGTGAAGATTGGGATTGGGAGATCATCTTCTCTCTTTGATCCACTTTCGTGTGGTTATTTCTCTCCTCTCTACTTGTGGTTTTGTGATTACTGATTAGAGTTGATTACTTTTAGTCAGCTATTATGCTTTAGAGTACCACTCTGCTAGTGCAAGATTTTAAGATGTAGATCTAAAAATTATTTGACAATCTGCTGTAATTGGGTTTTGCATGCTAAAAAATGTGTTTTACACACTGAAACTTAACTTTAGATACTGAATACAGTGTTTTTATGGTTGCAAATTTGCTTATATGTGCTAGAATTGTAATTGGAAGCTTAAGAGCAACTCCAACACAGCTAGGCAAAAAAACTAGCTGAAAGTACCAAAAAAATACATATTCTACTTTGCCTATTCACTTTTTCACACCACCATTCCAACACTACTCTCTATTCTTGCTATCCATCCAAACTAACAAATTAAACTGAGTTTTCAAATCAAACAATAAACAAACATCAAATGCTCACAAATTTGCACAGGTGGCATATATACAAGATGACATGGCATTTTCAATCGGTCATATTTTTTCAACTTCTATTTTTATTTTTTTTTAGCCGGCAAACAAAAAAAAAATCTCGACGAAAGGAAATTTATTAATCTATACAACCCAGCTAGAATTTTGGACCCAATGACTTCATAAAATGAGCTTGTGAAACTTTCTATCAAAGCAGTAGCATCCAAGAATTCTTCAATTGCAAGTCCAAGTGCTTGGCACCATGGTAGCTTGGTACATCTGAGGACATCAAATGCAGATGTAATAAACTGGACGACAACACTAAACTGGAAAAACAAGAATGCAAATGTTAGTATTGTTGTCTAACAGCAATATTCTGGACAGATGTAATAACCTGCACTTGTTTGCCGAAGATATAACTTCACTTAGAAAATCATATTTGAAGATATAGAAATTCACTTATTTGCCCAAGATATAACTTCAAAAGCAACATCATCCTAACGGCTATATTCTAACGCTATATTCCAACGGCTATATTCTAACTACTATATTCTATATCTGTAAATATGATTTTCCCTTTTCTTTTTCACCCTTCTCAACTACCTACAATTCCAAGTTTATTTCTTTCTTTTCACAAAAATATAGCTGAGTTTATTGTTTTTTGAGAAAAAATATGTCTACAAGCAATAGTGTACTCAACATGATTCTAGACGACTCCGATGAAGAATTAGAGATGCTAGCTATAATTGCTCTTGAAGAAGAGAGACTCAATCAAGAGAGCCAAACGAGATGTGGTGGTTCCGTTCAAGGTCGTGCTATTATTGATCGTGATCGATTTGAAGGCCATAATTTACTATTTAGGCAGTACTTTGATGATCCTCCTACATTTCCCCCTAAATATTTTAGTTGGAGGTTTCGGCTGAATCGATCTCTTTTTCTTCGTATTGTATCTACGGTAGAAACATATGATCCATACTTCATTCAAAAACCAAATGTTGTTGGAATGATCGGTTTGTCTTCTCTTCAAAAAATTACAGCTGCTATACGGATGATCGCTTACGGAGTACCAGTTGATAGCATGGACGATTATCTAAGGATTGGTTAAAGTACTACAATTGAGAGTTTAAAAAGGTTCATCAAGGTGGTGGTTGCAATCTCTTCAGAAGAATACTTAAGGTCACCAAATGAAGCGGATATGGCAAGATTACTAGCGGTGGGTGACCAACGTGGGTTTCGTGGAATGCTACGGAGCATTGATTACATGCATTTGGAAGTGGAAGAATTGTCTGACCGCATGGCAAGGTATGTATAGTGGTCACATTCATGAACCAAATATTATTTTAGAGGCTGTGGCTTCTGTCGCACTCGGGATTTCGACCGCCCAAAAAAATGTGCGATGCGATGGCCGATTAATCCAAGTGATATTCAAAGCAACGTAGTTTTGTAAAAGCACGGGTTTTACATCTGTGACTGAGCCATGTTCGTTATTTATGAAAATAACTCAGAGTCGCCACTTGACATAATTCTAGGTGTGCCAAGTCACCATCGAAAGTGTTGTTTGTAAAAATGCCTCGGGTTCAGGGACCCGATTTTGCTTGACAGAAATGTCTCAGGTTTGAAGACCCAGTTTTCTTTGATAGAAAAGACTCGGTTTTTGTTTGGTTTGCGGTTTTAGAAAAGAAAAGGTTCGGTAATTCATCGTTACGTGTAGGGAAGCCAGAGCACCCTACCCCGCCCTTTCGGCACTCGGAACAGACTTTTTCAACATGAGCAAATGGAAACTTGTGACAACATACATACATACATACAATGAAAAGAGATAATTTGTCTGAAAATGGGTTTTATTACAATGCATGGGACTTTTACAACTGAAAGGGGAAATAGGTACAAAAATAGGATTTGGACCCAGCCCGGTCTCAGGGTTGCCTATGTATCTCTGGTCTTAGGAGAATCAGGTCATCACGTAGTTCAAACAGGTAAAAAGAATTTGTTTGGGACCGAGCCATCATCCAGCTGCCTACGTATTCTCCGGCCTTAGGAGAAATCAAGTCTCGCGTAGTTCTGGCATAAAGCTGAAGTTCTAGAAAAGTTAACAATCACTGGGGATTCGCACCAGCGGGATATGGAGACGTTTCTACCGTACACGGAGGACATCATCAGACTCCGGCGGTGACAAAAGCTGGGGGTATACATAATTTGGAAACTTCGGGACATCTCTGGAAGATTCCGAGACTCGAGACGGGTCAAGGTTGACAACACGACTCGCTGAGGGAAATATTGAAAAATGGGTTTCCAGGGGTGCTGACAGTCAACGAGGGTCCCGGGATGTTAATTAGGTGGCTACATGGCCAAAAATAGGTTCGGAACACAGCTCACACGTCCCTATGAAAAGTTAAAACAATCTCATCAGGACCTGTTATTTGGCCGACGGCGGGCCCCGGGATGCATCCGGTATGGCTTTGAATAGTGAAAAACGATTACAAATGATACCATAGTTTTCATAGTAAAATGTTAGAAAAATCTCGTCCAAACCCGTTATTTGGCCGACGGCGGGCCCCGTGCTGTATCCGGTACGATTTTAGATGGTAAAAGTGAGCACAGTTGACTCAGTTGATTTTATAATAAAAAGATAAATTTTGCCGCTCGGGGCTGAAAAATGGTCCCGAGCGGGTCCCGGGTCGTCCCCGATAGGGTTTGTATATCGAAAATAGGTTTTCGACGTTCGAGGGATGTTTGGGTAAAAATTAGTAAAAATCGATCTCGGGGGTCCGGATGACTGTCTGCGGGCCCCGGGTGGTTCCCGGGTCAAACCCATAGGCTGGACTGACTCTGGACACAATGGAAGGGTATTTTGGTAATTGGACATGGAGCTGACCCTCGGGGCAACACAGGGGCATTTTGGTAATTTTGGGGTGGTGCTGACCCTGGTATTGACACATGGGTATTTTGGTAATTTTGACATGGAGGTTTCGCTAGGATAGACTCGAAGGTATTTTGGTAATTTTGGGGGTGGAGCTGATTGCGGATCCGAAACAAAGTCAAGACGGACCCTACGACTCCTTGGCATGCTGGACATTATCTGAAAATGCGCACTGAATACAGTATGAATGATATGATAGATAAATAGCAGTTCGGCTTTGCGAGCACTCAGACAACATAACTGGGTGCCCTAAGGTAGGTCTGCGATAGGGGCACGGGAAATAGCTGTGATAATATGATATTATCGTGTTGAGTGAAAATATTGCTCTTGTTGTGACGGAACCCTCGTCGGGCTGCCTACGTATCCCGCACTTGGGGAATCAGGTCACTCCGTAGTTTGGACCTTGGTCCGATTTATGAAAATATAGCTGAACTCATTGAATTAATCCTGATGCTTATAGTTTTGGAAGTTTTGTACGACTGTCCGGACGGCTAGTCAAGTCAAGGTTATAGCGATCTCAGAAGATACAGAATAGACCCAGAGGTGATGGTAGAGCCACGCAATGGACCCGTTTGAAGTACCAAACCCCTTCGACTTTTACGCCGCGTTGACAGTCTTTTGGTTTCCTCGCCGCAAAACCCTAACGAGACTGACGTGGTGCACAACGACAGTGTACGTTTATTTATAGATGGTTTTTATTGACATATAGACCGACTGAAAATGATCATGCAGTATAAAGGCGTCTGGTTTGGACGTGAGGTTGGCTCGGGCAGTTGCCGGGCCAGTAAGTTCAAAGTATGATTTCTACATGCTGAGAGCAAGTAAACAAACGATTGATGTTTGAATTCACTTACAGACTCCCGACTCGAACCCCGGGTGGAGAATCAGACGTATAAAATTGCCTGGAAAATCGGCTATAGTCTCTGGCAGAAAACTGGTTGGTTTGACTCGTCAATCGGGTAGCGTAACGGCAGGATTGGGGGATCTGGAGTCGGGACTCGGATAGAGTAACGGCAGGACTGGAGGATTTGGAGTCGGAACTCGGATAGAGTAACGGCAGGACCGGGGATTCTACGACAATACTCGGACAGAGTAACTGCAGAACCGAAGAATCTGCAATGATACTTGGATAGAGTAATGGCAGTACCGGGGAATCTACGATGATACTCGGACAGAGTAACGGTAGGACCGGTGAATCTGCAACGTTACTCGAACAGATCTACCGCTAAGCCCTGACTACCGATAGTTCTTCTCGGAGAAAAACCGACAGAGCTTCCGCGCAAGTATCTATATCCCGAGATTCCACCTGGGGAATCCGGCAGAGCTTCGGCGCAACTCTATCTACTGAGGTTCCTTCCTAAGAGAAACCCGGCAGAGCTACCGCCCAAAAACTTGAACTCCGGGTCCGCTCGCAAAGAGCCCCCCAATATTTCTCTGAGAAGGTTGGGTTTCAGCTAACAAAGCTCTCCAATTTCTCAAATAAAATGTGTGTGGCGGAATGAAGAGTGCCTTCACATATTTTTATGGAAATGGGAAAAGTGGCGCCTATTTTATGGAAGCCAATGGGGTTTGCATCGCTTTGCGCGGTGTAGCCCCTGCTCAACCGTGCTCGCGTAGAGTTCTTTGATCCAGCAACGTCCAGGGAGGTATCCCTAGGGTTTTGAGGTGCTCTGGACATTGTGACAGCGTCCGTTTTTCCAAATTATGCTCCGAAGATAGAGAAACGTGATTGTCCGATTCTCGATTAATTTAGAGTGATGTAAGCGATCGGATGACCAAACGAAGTCCGATTGACCTAAAATTTTACAGGAAACTTTAGTATGGTTAGAAATGAGTTATCAACGGTTTAGATTTCAAAAATTGGGTCCCGATATCCATGATCATGGAATCGGCCGTCTCGGGAAGCGCGGTGTCCCCGAAAATATCAAACGGGCTCGGAATCGCCCGATACCTGACGTGAGACTTACTTTCATAACGTTAAGCTTAAATATGAGTTTTGGTGAGATTTGGAGTTATATAGATAAAATCTAGATCTTTTGGCCCTGTTCGTCGATTTTTACCAAGTAAGGGTACAGGGGGAGTGATGGTTCAACGGTCAATCGTCGTCCAATCTTGACGCAACTTAAACTAGTCACTCTGTAATGTTGAGATGGGTACATCCAACGGTATGATGTTCCATTGGATGTCCCGAGAATATAGCTGGCTATTTGGCCCAAAAATGAGCTTCCGAGAGTTGATTTCTGTCAATATATAGAAGGGAGGGTTGTGGCCTCTTGAAATGGCATGCTTGTCATCCAAGCTATGCACATGCAGATGTTAGATATAAATTGGTGTTTAGAATTGTGTCGTGGCATCAATATCTTGTACCTTGCCTGCTTACCTTTATCGGGAACCGAATGTTCTACTCGATAAGGCTGCTTCTGATTTTCGATTATCCGACATCATCGATTTGATTTGATAAATTAGGGGTGGGGCAAAATCCGGTGTCAACAGCTTCCTATGATCTATGGATATGGCATGCCTTTTTTGGCTTGCCAAGATCTCATAATGACATCAATGTGCTAGACCGCTCTCTTGTATTCTCCCTCCTTGCTGAAGGTTGTGCTCCTCCATCCAATGCCGCAGGATACGATTGATTCGCCATTTTTCTTGCTTCAACTTTTATGGACCAGTCTAACAATTTTGTGCAACTGGCCGCTTTTGGATCCTAACGATAAAAGAAAGCCCATTCGCTATTTCTTCAAGCTCAATCTCACCCTCGGATGAACCATATAACCAAGGGAGCAATGCTTGAAACTGCAATCCATAAAAAAACACCGATACTGAGATCGGCTAGAATAAGACGATAACTAAAAGGGATCCAAAAAGCGCCTGTTGCGCAAAGTTTTTCGACTAGGCAGTGAATCGAACAAAAAAAAGTCATCAAAAAATGACTAAGATAGTCGAGTTAATATATATCGTATAGAGCTTTCTTTTTTTTTCCCTTTATCCACACTCTGACCGAAGACAGATCTTAAGGGAACTCCGTCCATTTGATCTTCTTCCAGAAGTACTTGATTAATGGTAACAATTATTCAATGGGATATTATCTTGCCGATGGTATGTACCCAAAGTGGGCAACATTTGTCAAAACGATCCCAACTCCTCGTGGCCTTAAAGAAATACATTTTTCTAAAGCTAAAGAGTCGGCAAGGAAGGATGTGGAGCGAGCATTTGGAGTACTCCAAGCACGTTTTGCATTTGTCCGTGGACCAGCACATTTTTGGATGCGTGAAACACTTAAGGTTATTATGAAGGCATGCATAATATTACATAATATATATCATTGAAGTTGAGAGAGAGCATGTTGGGTTGGACTATGACTATGATACAACAGACAAAAGCCCTCCTCTTGCCAAAGTCTCCCATGAGCGTACAACTGAAATATATGAATTTATTCAAATGCATCGTCGCATTAGGGATAGGGAGACTCATTCACAACTCCAAGAGGACCTAGTTCAACACTTGTGGGAACTATACGGAGATTCTTAATAGGTTCATGTAGTAGTTCATTTTATCATGTCTTTTGAATAAGTCTAGCGCCACTAGTTCAGCACTTGTACTCCTTTTTGCTCTACTACAAGCTGTTTGTCTTGATTTTGTGTTTTTGTTATTGTAGACACCCCAATTTGAACCTAAGAAAATCCACAACGTTCCTGATGATGAGGAAGTGCTAAAACATCACATTGAAGCTTGAACAAGGTCTTAAAAGGCTAAACAAATCCCACAAACCCTTCAAAACCTACCCAAAGACCAAGAGCAACCAAAAACTCTCCAAAAACACTTGAGCACTTAATAGGAAGGGCTTGCAACACTTGAGTTCACATTGGTCTTGAGCACTCAAGAGGTATATGTTGAGCGTTCAAGACCCTCTTGAGCACTCAAAAGGTATGTGTTGAGCGCTCAAGACCCTCTTGAGTGCTCAAGTCACGGGCGATAGTATATTTTCTGCAGGTGCTGCAAATTCGTGTAATGATGGGAATCTCTGCAAATTTGGCTCATCTAGCCGTCCTGAGCATGTTATATCGCATGCCTAATACCCCTATAGGCCTAAATTGTTCTTTATCCCCTAACCCACTTTCAAATATAGGCCTAAACTGTTCTTTATCCCCTAACCCACTTTCAAAATCCCCCCCC
>JAXBDA010010555.1:0-10304 GCA_036023075.1 Gaultheria prostrata
TCAGTTTGGTGGCTTTGCTTGGTTGGATGGTTCTTGGGTTGTTTTGGCTTGTTAGGTGGTGTTAGGTTGATTGGTGCAAGTTCAAGCTCCTTTTCACAATCCTCGGGTAACCATGATTGGTCCGTTTTGTCATCGGGAGTGCCCGAGTGCATCCCGGGTTCAAAATCGGGGTGTCTACACAAAGCCAATGTAGTTGCTGATGCTCTCAGCCACAAGGACAGAGCACAAAACGCAAAGGTGGTTATGAAGGAGTGGGAGATGATAGACAAACATAATGAGTTCAACCTCAGGCCATCATCTAACGGAGAGCAGGTGCGTCTGTTTGCACTTATCTCGGAACCAACACTTCACCGAGAGATTCTTTTAGCACAGACTTTGGAACAAGACTGTGACTTCATAAGATCTCAACTCGGTTCAGGAAAGGTATTGTCTGGTTGGACAATACATGCTGACGATAACAGTTTGAGATTTAGAGGATCGGTGTTTGTACCTAATATCGGTACACTTCGAGAATTTCACCATTCAAATTTCATCGTGCATCTTGGTGGTACAAAGATGTATCATGATCTGCGACAGACATATTGGTGGGAAGGAATGAAGAAAGACGTGGCAAGATTTGTGTCCACCTGTTTAGTCTGTCAGCAAGTCAAGGCAAAGCACCAAAAGCTTGGTGGGGATCTACAGCCACTACTAATTCCGACGTGGAAATGGGAGCATATTTCCATGGATTTCATGACAGGATTACTTAGGTCACAAAAGTCAAACACAGCTATATGGGTAATAGTTTACCGTCTTACTAAGTCGGCACATTTTCTGCCAGTGAAAATGACGAAAAGCATGGAGGCATAGGGAATGTTGTATATTCAAGAGATTGTGTGATTACATGGGGTGCCAGTGTCTATAATTTTGGACCGAGATTCACGGTTTGCATCGCAATTCTGGAAAGGACTGCAGAAAGCCTTAAGAACGAATATTCGTCTTAGTATGGCTTTTCATCCGGAAACTGATGGACAGATAGGAAGGACAATACAGTCTCGAACCCTTGTTCTTCCTATTCCCTTCCATTTCTCTCAAATTCACTCTCATAAACCACTCCAAACCATACACAAATCGTTCCCAAGGTTTCCATTCAAAAGAATCCACAGTTTCCAGTCTCTGTTTCCAATTCCAGCAACGTAAAAATCGTTTCCGAGTTCCGGTTCTAAACCGCGACTCTCCGAGGGTATTTCCGAGTTAATAAACGGTTTCGATAACCGTTTATTAACTCGGATAATCATTTTTTATTCAAAAACCGGCTTCCCGGACCCGTACCGGATGATTTTCTCGATAATCGTGCGGTACGATCCACCTCGGAAGTAAATTTCATTCCAAAAACTAGTTTTCAGTCAAAAACAGATCATTTGGGGTTGATTTGAAAAGAAAAATCAAGTTTTTAAACGAATTTTGGACTCTCTTGTCCCAAAACAAATTTTTCAAAAATGTGACTGTACACAAGCTGCGCGGCTTGTAGTACAGGTCTCCATTTAGGAGCCGTACGGTCTCCACTTAGGAGCCGTACGGCTCCTGTTTGCAATAAAATGTCCTCCTCTATTTTCCCCAGTTCAGCCCCTATTTTCTGTTCGACTGGAAAGTTTTTATTACAGTTTACCCCTTCAGCTTTCTGTTTATTACAATTTAGTCCCTGTTATTTAGATTTTATTTCTGTTATGGTTTGAATATTACTGTTTTGCATTTTAAATGTTTAAAGATTTATTAACAAAATATTTTCTACGTAAATCCCACAAATTATTTGGTAGACACCGAGAATTTCTTGGGCGAGCGGGGTGCATTTTTTAATAAAACCTTCCCCGCACGTAACCTGGCTCCCGAATCCAAAAAGAATCTTTTCGCAGACCAAATCTTTTCCAAAACGACACGAGAGTCATCAATTATTTGTAAACGGTTTCTCGGGTACCAAACATTTTCCAAAATAGAAACCTCGGGTGGCAACTCATTTTTCGTGTTCAATCAATTTCAGCCGAGCCGCGTGGCGCCATCCACAAAATGGCGACTCTGCTGGGGATTTGTCATTTTTAAATTAATCTTTATTTTTGGCATTTTACACTTGTGAAACGACCCCTGAAAGCTTGACATACAATACACGCTCACTGTTGTCAAAGAAAGGAATGGTGTCAGGGTGAGAGCTCGAGCAATCCAGACTGGAGCTTTCCCGATTGTTTGCTTGAGTAAGATTTCAAAATATTAATTAATTTAAAAAGTGAGCCAAACTTGAAAAATAATTGTGGGATTTTGAAAATATTTTGTTATTAAAACTTCATTTTGCACATGCATCGATGTTGGTTAAGCCCTGCTGCTGCGTCTTGGTTACCCTACCTGGCTTGGCAATGTTAGGACATCCCAAGATTCTCGGCAACCTTGGACGATGTTAAGTCAGCCTGCCGTTTGACCTTTGCCATGCAGTATGATAGGCGCGTGAAATCCATGCATTTAAGCGCCTAACTAGGGGAGAATGAGCGCGTTAGACGCGCGGTTAATCCTCATTTTCCATTTAATTCGTGCACGTGGTTGGATTGTGTGTTTGTGCTTAATTTGCAGGAAATTGAGGTGTGCTGGCGCTAACCGGAGTTGTTGGAAGGGCATGCACGAGGATCAAGGATTAGAAAGGGCGTGGAGACTAAGTGTTGAAGTTGGTTTCGCGTGGAAAAGTTCGTAACCCATCGGGAGCGCTACTTTGTTTCTTTGGAGTGCTCGAAATTGGCACAAGAGGGGAGCAAGAATGAACAGAGAGTTCTGGAGCGCTACTCCCAGTTGGTTAGGAAGTCAAGGTCAACGGGGGCCCAGCCGGTCAAAGAAGGAGATAAGGGCTCGGGAGCGCTACACCCAAAATGGTGTAGCGCTACCGAGGGCTTAAAAAGGCTATGGAACGTCGTCGTTTGGTCTATTGCGCGGCCGAATTTTGAATTGTCTTAGGTTTTTAATTGTAATCGAGGGTTTTAATATAAATACTACATCTAGAACTCGAATTAGGGTTCCGAAGCTCCACAGTTCATAACTTTTGTTCTATTTTTCTTACTTTTGCTGCTGTTCTTAGGTTCAATTTCAGATTCAAATTGCTACAGATTATCCGGCTTTCCTTTGGTGATTGCTTTCAATAATCAAATCCATTTCTTTTCTGCAATCTGTGGTATCGTAAGTTTAATCTTTATTTAATCGTTTGAAGCATGTTTAGATCTAGGTTTAATATCAGTGTTGCATTTAATAGCATCATGAGTGAGTAGTTTCATAGAGTGCGACCGAGGGGCGAAAGCACCCGTGGCTAGACTAATCGATGTCTACTGCGGGTTAAAATGAAACAGAATTTTTAAGCATTTTTGGCGCCGTTGCCGTGGACGGTGACGAGTGTTCAAAGGTTTAGAGTTGTAGTTCTTTTTGTCTTTTAGTCGAGTCACCATAGGTTGCAATAAGAATATTTCCCCTAAACGGGATCCCCTGTATTATCGCGACCCTACACATCAATTAGTTCGAAACGAACCGGAGTCTAGTCAGCCTGTGTCTTCTAGTTTTTCATCTTCTAGTTTAGAGTCAGACTCAGTTGATCACCAGTCAGAGTCTATTTCCCTTAGTAGTCTTTATATAGAGTTACCTTTTGAGTCAGTTAGTATTAATAATCCACTTTTCCAGCCCCAGTTAGAGTCAGTTCCAGAGTCAGTTTCAGAGTCAGGGTCAGAGATAGGTGAGATGGCAGACCAGCAAGTAACTAATCAGCAGTCCTTGAGGTAGCACATACACCCTGCGAGGACCACTCCTCCCGGGCCCATTGTATTCCCTCAAGAGACACAAGCGGCACGTAATACCTTCACAATCAAACCTGGGGTTCTGAATAGCCTCCCTAGTTTCTATGGGAGGGAGTCTGATGATCCGTACGAGCATGTGCGGACATTTGAGGGGTTGGTGCGCAATCTGGCATCTGATACCCAATATGATAACGCGTGCCTCAAGCTGTTTGAGGCAACGCTGAAAGATGGCGCGCTTAGGTGGTTCAGAATGCAAAAGCCTCGATCCTTCACCACTTGGGCACAAGTCCGTGACGCATTTTCTAGGAAGTACTTTTCTGAGGCAAAAACTGAGAGTCTCACACGTCAAATCCAAGGTTTCAGGCAGGAAAGGGGTGAGTCGTTTCTCAAGGCATGGGAGCGCTTTAAGGACTTGCTCCTAAGGCTACCGCACCATGGCTTTGAGAGAATTCAGCTAGCAGGGTTCTTTCATCTGGGTCTCAACGCTGAGACAGTCCAGCACATAGAATATTCTTGCAAAGGGGGCGATTTCTTGTCCAAAACAGCGGACGAGGCTTGGGATTTCTTAGATGACCTAGCGGATAGGCAGAGGGCTTTAGAACCATCCGATTTTGAGCGAACCGGACCCTTTGGGTCCAACATTGTCCCTGTCACAATTCGTGATCAAAGACTTCAGGCTCATGTAGAAAAGATGGCTCAAAAATTAGAGGAGCTAGAGGTGAGGCAGACCCGACCAGTTAATGAGGTAGGGATAGAGGAAGTTTGTGTGTGGTGTGAATGTAAAGGGCACACCGCGACTGTTTGCTCTGGGTTTATTGCTGCAAAGGGGGCAAACCAGTATAATCAAGAAGAGGTTAATGCGGTCAGGACTTGGGACCCTTATTCCAACACATATAATCCGGGATGGAGGGACCACCCCAATTTTGGGTGGTCAGATTCCAAACCCGTAGGTGGAGGTCAAGCGCAACCCCTTGCGTTACCTCCGCCGCAACAGTTTCAACAGGCCCAATCGTCCAGACCCCCACATGGTCAGGTTATTCTATTCCAATACCAGTCGCAATATAGGGGGGCGGGTCCATCCACCCGTGGTCCTCCCCCAGGTTATTCGCAAGTGACTGCCCGTGACCATAAGTTAGAGGATAATGTCAACTCTCTGATGCAGTCACAAATGACATTTCAGACTGAAACTAGGCAGCAAATTGGGGCCCTTACGACCCAATATCACAACTCACTGCGGCCATGAGTCAGATGCAGCAAGAGAGGGGTAGGTTTCCAGCCCAGGGTAATGTAGCGGGTACCCATTATTTGGGCAATTCTTCAGGTACTAATGTGCAAAACCCGAATCAGGAGGAGGCTAAGTCGGTCAGCACTCTTAGGAGTGGAAAGGAGGTCGATAAGTCCATATTGCCAAAGCAGAAATCAGCTCCACCTCCGGAGCTGGTTGATACAGCGAGAGCAACGCTTGATGGTGTCAATGTCCCTAGGAAAAAGGTAAAGAGAAAGGAGGAGTCATCTGAGGTGGAGGCACCTGTAGCTGCAGACCCCATGACTCCAACACCACCAGCTGTCCCAGCAGCTCCATTTCCCCATAGGTTGGCGGTGAAACCTAAGTAGAACATGAACCATAAAATGTTAGAACTTTTTAAGAGGGTGCAATTCCCTATCACTCTGATGGAGGCGATTGAGTCTTTTCCTCAGTGTGCGAAGGTATTGAAGGACCTTTGCACGAAAAAGAACAAAAGTCATAACAATGTGGTTTTGACCGAGCAGGTGAGCTCCATTCTTCAAACAGAGATCCCTGCCAAGTGCAAGGATCCCGGGTGTCCCACCATCACAGTAGATATCGCGGGCCAGACATTCGACAAGGCATTACTGGATTTAGGAGCGAGTCTCAACTTACTCCCCTATTCGGTATACTTAAAGTTGGGCCTAGGTGATTTGAGAGCTACTCCTGTCACACTGCAGTTAGCAGACCGGAGTGTGAGAGTACCTAAGGGTGTGGTGGAAGATGTGTTAATTCAGGTGGGCGAGTTCCACTTTCCTGTTGATTTCATTGTCTTGGAAACTTGCCCAAGTCTTGAAGGCTTAGAGAAGACTCCCATCATTTTAGGTCGTCCTTTCTTAGCCACCTCCAATGCGGTCATGAATTGCAAAACTGGCAAGGTCCAGTTATCTGTAGGTGAGGAGAAAATGGAGGTGGATGTGTATAGTGTTAGCACTTTTGAGGAGGATGATGATGAGGTAGAAGAGGTGAGTTTAATCGACACGCTCGTTCAGGAGCACATAGATACAGTCCTGTATAGGGATCCTCTGGAGATTGCTCTTACCGCCGAGGAGGCGTCACTTCTAGATTCTCCAGAGGTAGTCAGTTTGTTGGAGTTGTTAGAGGTCGAGGATGTATGTGAGGATTTGTGTGGGGTCACCCATGACCCAATGTTCGAGCCTCTGAGCAACCCTCCGCCCAAGGTTTTTCCATCATCAGTCCAGCCGCCAAAACAAGAGTTAAAGCCTCTCCTGGACACGCTTAAATACACCTTTTTGAAGGGCGATGATACTTATCCGGTGGTGATCTCCTCATCCCTTGAGGTGGATCAAGAGAGGAAGTTACTCAATCTGTTGAGAGAACACATGAGTGCGCTTGGCTGGACCATCGCTGATTTGCATGGTATATGCCCTACGGTGTGTACACACCGAATTAGTCTTGAGGAGAGTGTGAAGCCTTCGAGGCAACCTCAGCGGCGTTTGAATCCCCATATGAAAGAGGTAGTTCGGGCTGAGGTGTTAAAGCTTTTAGATGCGGGTATTATATACCCGATTGCACATAGTGAGTGGGTGAGTCCAGTTCAGGTAGTGCCTAAGAAGGCTGGGGTGACAGTTATGCAGAATGCACGAGGTGAGTTAGTGCCGACCCGGATTCCTACAGGTTGGAGAGTATGCATAGATTACCGGAAACTCAATGCGAGCACCCGGAAAGACCACTTCCCTCTCCCTTTCATTGATTAAATTCTGGAGAGGGTAGCTGGTTGGGCTTTCTATTGTTTCCTGGATGGGTATTCGGGGTATAATCAGATAGAGGTTGCATTAGAGGATCAGGAAAAGACCACTTTCACGTGTCCATATGGTACATATGCTTACCGTCGCATGCCCTTTGGGTTGTGCAATGCACCTGGTACCTTTTCCAGGTGTATGATGGGAATTTTTAGTGACATGATGGAGAGAATTGTAGAGGTATTTATGGATGATTTCTCTGTCTTCGAGGACTCATTTGATATCTCCCTCGAGAATTTAGGTAAAGTGTTGCAGAGATGTGAGGAGAAGAACTTAGTGTTGAATTGGGAAAAATGCCACTTCATGGTGACCCAAGGGATTGTGTTGGGGCACATTGTGTCCTCCAAGGGTATTGAGGTGGACAAGGCTAAGATAGACTTGATTAGTAATCTTCCCACTCCTAAGTCTGTCAAGGATGTGCGTTCATTTCTTGGACACGCTGGTTTCTACCGGCGGTTCATTAAAGATTTCAGTGCTATCTCTCGTCCGTTATGTCAGTTGTTAGCAAAGGACACACCCTTTGTGTGGTCCGATGCGTGTGAGGAGGCATTCCAAAAGTTGAAGCGGAGTCTCACGACTCTGCCTATTGTGCAGTCTCCCGATTGGAGTCTTCCCTTTGAGTTAATATGTGATGCGTCTGACTATGCAGTCGGAGCTGTTATAGGGCAGAGGAGAGGGAAAGACCCATGTGTGATTTACTATGCGAGCAAGACGCTCAATGAGGCACAACTGAATTATACCACTACCGAGAAAGAGTTGCTAGCGGTGGTGTTTGCCTTAGATAAATTTCGATCCTATCTGGTGGGTTCGCAGATTACGGTGTTCACCGATCATGCGGCCCTGAAGTACTTAATGACCAAACAGGATGCGAAAGCTCGCCTTATCCGGTGGATTCTGCTGCTGCAAGAATTCCATCTCATTGTTAAGGATAAGAAAGGGGTAGAGAATGTAATAGCGGATCATCTGTCCCATCTGGAGTTCGAGGACCCCACCTCGAACCTCCCCATTAGAGATTCTTTTCCAGATGAGCAGTTGTTTGCTGCTAATGAGTGCCCGTGGTACGCTGATATTGCCAATTATTTGGTAACTGGGCAAATTCCTTCTCATTGGTCTACCCAGGACAAGCAGCGGTTTTTGAGGAGTGTCCGACAATATATTTTTGATGACCCATATTTATTCAAATACTGTGCGGACCAAATTGTGCGTAGATGTGTCCCCGAGTCTGATCAGCAAGGAGTCATAGAGTTTTGTCATGGTGAGGCGTGTGGCGGTCATTTCTCTGCCAAGAAAACAAACGCCAAGATTCTTCAGTGCGGGTTCTGGTGGCCCGATATGTTCAAAGTTGTGCACATGTTCTGTAGGTCCTGCGATCGTTGCCAAAGGCTTGGCAAAATGTCTTCACGTCATGAGATGCCCCTCCGGCCTATTCTGGTATTAGAGGTGTTCGATTGCTGGGGCATCGATTTTATGGGTCCATTTCCTGTGTCGCATGGTTTTGAGTACATCGTGTTGGCAGTAGATTATGTGTCAAAGTGGGTGGAGGCGATTCCCACTAAGTCTATGGAGTCAAAGGTCGTGCTAGAGTTTCTCAAGGCCAATATTTTGTCGAGATTTGGCGTACCACGCGCTATTATCTCAGATCAGGGAACGCAATTCACGGGTCGATCGTTTGAGAAATTAATGGGGGAGTTTAGAGTCACTCACAAGGTGTCCACTTCTTACCACCCCCAGACCAATGGGCAGGCCGAGTTAGCGAATAGAGAAATCAAGAGGATTTTAGAAAAAACTGTAGGTGTGACTAGGAAGGATTGGTCCACCAGGTTAAATAATGCGTTGTGGGCCTACCGCACTGCTTATAAGACCGTATTGGGTGCTTCACCCTATCGGCTTGTTTACGGAAAGGCCTGCCACCTACCAGTTGAGCTAGAAAAGAAGGCCTATTGGGCCATTCAGAAGGTAAACTCGAGTCTGAGTGAGGCGGGTGAGCATAGGAAATTACAGTTGTGTGAGCTTGAGGAGCTTAGGAATGACGCGTATGAGAATGCTAGCATTTATAAGGCTAAGGTTAAGGCGTATCATGATAGGAATATTCAGCGCAAAACCTTTCAGGTTGGTCAGAAAGTGTTGCTCTATAATTCGTGTCTTCATTTATTTCCAGGGAAGTTGAGGTCACGTTGGGACGGTCCCTACGTAGTGGTTCAAGTATACCCGAATGGGTCAGTCGATGTCCGAAAATCTAATGATGAGCATGTGTTTAAAGTTAATGGGCAGCGTCTAAAACCCTATTTGGAATGTTTAGAAGTGGGAGAACCTGATGAGGAGTTGGTCGATCCCGTCTATAGGGACGACCCTGTTGAGTAGGCTTTACTAGCCATGTTTTGACGGGTAGCTTTGCGTACCATGCTTTTCATTGAGTGTGGACCCGGCCTCTAGCAATGGGGGTACCCATCATTGACTTGGGTTTTATAGTTTCGCACGCCGCTATTAAAAATAAGGATCGTGTGCCCAGCTCCGGTTAGTAAGGGCAATTCATTATACTCGTGTCTGTTTTTCATTTTCGAAAAAATAAAAAAAAATAAAAAAATTAAATTAAATTAAATAAAATAAAAAAAAAATAAAAAAATAAAATAAAAAAACAATTTCATGGTCTTGTATAGCCACCGACCTTTCAATTCAAGTTGGGGGATGGGGAGAAAAGTATGACACGTACGACTGCGTGAATGTCTGGTGGTATTCTTTTATTTTCATTCATTTTTGTTGTGGCCCGGCTTCCACTAGCGGGCATTACTAATGTCATTTGTTGCCTACTAGGTAGTTGGTTCTTAAGTCTTTTGCAGGACGAGCATGCTACCACATCAGCCTTGGTAGTTTGGGCCTCTCTGCCGGAGTGAGTGAGGCATTCAGGAGCCTCGAGCAGGGGTGCCACTATGTGTGGCGGTAGTCAGTCCAATAAAGCTCTGGCGCGGCTCTGTGTGACTAGCTGTGGACCTTGTTAGGTCCGAAGGAGCGGAACCGGGAAGCAGTTCCAATGACGAAAAGTGACAGTGACAGAAAATTCCCCCTACATCGGCCGGGGTCATGATGGTTGGCTGTCATCCGACGGTCCATCCCTATCCCTTGTTCTTTCCATTATATATTTGTCTTCATGCTCTGGGGACAAAGCAACTTTCAAGTTGGGGGATGGGGTGTACTTTGTACACATGTAGTTTTGTTTGAGCGTTGTTAGTAGGTTAACTTTTTAAAATTTTAGTTAAATTTTGTATGCGGGGATACGATTGTTATGCTTGTTTGTATGAGTTAGGAGAGCATGTTAGATTTCTATCTCAATGATTGCCTGTTTAACTCGCTTACATGCATATACCTGGCATCCCTGTTTGGGTAGTTTCACATCATAAGCAATATTGAGGAGGTGTTCTCACTTTGTGCACAGTATGTCCTTAAAGCATCCCATGTTTTCCTTGT
>JAXBDA010010556.1:0-10303 GCA_036023075.1 Gaultheria prostrata
TTATTTTAACCTATCGTAACCCTTTCAAAAGCCGTTTTGTATACCTCATGCCTTTTCGATTGAATCGACTTATACCTAATATTAGAAGTCATAATGTGTAGAATGTCATAATGTGTTAAATCCCTTCATAGATTTTCAGCAGTAACATATAAAACATATAAAGTTTTTGAGAGCTTACCAGGTGGGGCATTCATATTTCGATTGTTGCCAATATATGTCCTCCATTTACTGTCGGTCAAATTTCAACATTTGTGTTGTCTTCTAGGCAAAATCTTAGTAGAGAGACCAAATTCAATTTTGCCTTATGGCTTGGATATGGCAACAATAAGGTACTTTTGTTGTGATCACTGGCAACAATAAGTAGTTGTTGGTCCCTTATTGTTGTGTTTCGCCTAAAATTTTTATTGGTATTTTTATTCATCTTTTCAAAATATTTGTTAATTTTTCATCAAATTTTGTGAATTAATCATTCATGTTGAGGAATTTAAATAAGTAAGAAGTTAGACCCAAAACCAAAAAGAAAAAAGGAAAAAGAAATTCACTAAAGAAGTTCCAAAAATGCATTTTTGCAATCTTTTCATTTGTCAAAAAAAAGAAAAAAGAAATTCACTAAAGAAGTTCCAAAAATGCATTTTTGCAGTCTTTTCATTTGTCAAAAAAAAGAAAAAAGAAAAAAAGAAATTCACTAAAGAAGTTCCAAAAATGCGTTTTTGCAGTCTTTTCATTTGGTTTTTTTTTTTTTGGCTTTTTAAATTTTGGTTTATAGTTTTATAGCCTGTACTATTTTCCTCTCGTCAATACACATGACGAATTCAAAAAATTGACAAAAAGTCTGCTAAAGGTAAAAAAATTCGTATTTTCGATAAAGAGCTTGGACATGGCAATAATGTTAACTAGACATGGCCCATCTTCCCCAAAAAGCTGCTCTAATAAAAATGTTATGCATATGACAGGTATCCAAACTAGTTAACGGGAGCCCTAATGGACTGCTATAAATGAGTTGATATCACTTGAGATATTTCGTATATTTGAGATCTTACAAGAGAGTAAATTCTTAAGTCTCAGGTCTTCACTATCGGGCCGGCCAACCCTTCGGATTTCCAGCAGTTGATGTTGGTTGATCGATGAGAATGGGAATCTGACACAAACGTTCAAGGAACTAACAACCAACAGAATGAAGGGAAAACATAAGATGGTAAATGCAAAAGAACAAACTTGACATGAAGAATGAGACCACGTGAAAGAAACAAGCTAGACATGAACTAATACATACTCAAATAATTTGAGTTTTTTTTGTGACCACTTTCCTTACAAAATTTAAATAAAATTTTCTTGGACAGCTAATAAAACTCTTTAGAAAGTACCATGCAATCACAACCTTATAAAACTTGATGAACAATTTTCTAGGCTGTTTGTGTCACGGGTATCAGGGATGGAGCCAGATGGGGGGCCAGTAGGGGCGATCGTCCCTGCAAGAAAAAGAAAAATATCTAGTATTATATAGAAAAAAAAAAAAATTCTATGAACTATATAGGCTCGCCCCTGCAAAGTATTTTGGAAAAAAAATTCGCCCCCGCGTAGTGGAAATCCTGGCTCCATCCCTGACGGGTATATGGATCGGGACTACGTATGAGGCAAGTGAAGTCACTTGGCCCCACTATTGTTCCACTTGCGAGAGGATTTTGAGAATCTCTTAGGTATTTTTTCTCTATTGACCCCAAAATAAATAAAATTATTCAAAGAGTTGCACTAAAGTTTTATAAGCCAACAATCACCGAGGGGAAGTGGGGTTGTTCAAACACACAAAGAGTGGCATTGGACTAAATTTAATTTTGTTAAAAGCGGTCAATTTAATTTAAATAAATTTACTTACCGTATTTTTAGTTTTTCGACAAAAATTTTCAGCACGCCAGTCGTCTCGAGGAGAGGAATCAGAAAAAATATGAAAATATAGACAAAAAATTTGCTCAAATAAAGACAATGTTAAAGAGACCAAAAAATTTAGGCCCGAGGGAGACCAAGACATTTTGTCCCTCTCTCTTCTGCTCTCTCGATTCCAGATCTGTTTGCAATATATTGGTCATGAGTGTCTTTAATTTCTTTTGGACATTATGGGACAAAATTTTTATTATTTGAAAAGAAAGAGACAAGAAACATAAATCATGCATGTTTTCCTTTTTTTTTTTGCCTTTATTTTCCATTCTAGTTTAATTTCAAGATCCAAACAAACAGACAAGGAAAATAGGCAAATCGCGCATCGTACAATTTTTCCGCATGGTCTCGGTACTTTTTTTTCCCTGTCAAACAATAGGAGAATACAAATATGAATTACATGAAACTAGAAACACTCACAGGCAGGTCCACAGTCCCTACAAAATCAACCCAATTAATAGCGAAGCCCAACAAATATAAGGAGAATAACATCTACACACAATGAGAAGAATCGATCGAGATGCAGGAGTTCTAGCCAACTAAACTACTCCCAAATTGTTTCATGGTCTCGGTGCTTAGAAATTTGAAAAGCATCAGTAACCATTTCAAACGTGCCATAGTCCAACACATTAGGCCACATTCCACTAACTCAAAAGTCAGCTTATTCCTAAAACCGAGACAGTCACTCTATCACAATACATCACATAATAAGCTGTGAAAAACCAAAAAGCCATAAAACTCTCTTAGCGGAACACCCTAGCACTAGTAACAGAATACCTTCCGGCATGACCGCATGAGATAATAATTTTAAATAAGTAATGCAATGTCTATTAATTTTGTCAAAATAGTAATTATCCTTTCCGCATGCAACTTAAAGGAAACATTTCTAGAATAATCTATGCAAAAGTGCTAATGCTATTTAAATGTTTAGGGACCACACACATAAAGAAATAATAATGTCAAAATTGTTTTTGTTAACGTAAAAAATGTAATACATACATATACCTTTTTTATTATTATTATAGGAAAACGGTCCAATCCATAGACTTGGTAGCTTCTAGCCTCGAGCTAGAATTAGCTCTAAGAAAGAGACTTTTTACAATTGGTGACATGAGTTAGACAATTAAGACGGATGGTTGAGTAAAGCGTAAGAACGATGATCCTCTCCATTCCAAGAAAATGGACTTTCATGGATTGAACCTTATAGTTAGCTCTTTTGGAGGCCCTTCCCAGGGCCATTTTGATGACCAAACCGTACAAGATTTAGAGTTTGTTGATAAGATCAATCAAGTCAAAAATCAAGTTGATCTGACACCAGTTGATACAATTTGGAACTATATTTTTCTTGAGATAAATTGGTTTAATGAGTTTCGATTAGGTATTGTAATTTGACTATGTTATAAACCCAATTTTTTGTGTGACTAATGTCGATAAAGTTGGCCCAAAAAGAACCTTCAAACGGGCCAACTGGACAATCCAATCCGTGAAATGAATTAGAGAAGAGCCGATTCCATCTTATAATGTAGGTCAACCAATTTACGTGCATCTCGAATAATATTTAGATTTAATTCCAGACTCAGAACAAGCTTGTGTATGAAGTAGTTGATGTTGCCTTTTTTTATTGGCTTTTAGAAGAAGAAAGCTTTGATAATTATGATGTCCTGAGGGCCACATGTTCCATTCACTAGTAGTGTTTACTAGTTATGAGCTGCAATTAATACAGCGGAAATGGAAGTCAGTAATTCAAGATATCAACTAATTAATTTGGTGTTAATGTTACAGATTGGAATTCAAAACTGAATTATTGCGCTTTACGAGATAAGTCATTCTCTCACAATTCGACTTAAAAACTGATTTATATAAGTCAATTCCTAACTAAAGTAGGGAATTGAAACTACCACCAAACTCAGTTATGAGAGGGGGTCATAAAACATCTTCAATGCATCTCTATATCTCTATTTTAGAGACCAGATGTAATATATTGATAAGAGATTTTGTAATTTATCCTATCTTTTCCTTAATTTTTTGTACTTTTTGGAGGGACCCATAATTTTTTTTAGAGATTTGAAGACCAAAATAAAGGTGTAAGTCTCTATATTTGGAGACTCAAAAGTTAATTTAAAGACCAAATCTTTAAAAAGGAAGATGAGTCCCTCCAAAATTGTCTAATAAAATACAAAAAGTTGAGGAAAAGATAAAATAAATTACAAAAGTTCCCCTCAATATGTCACATCCGGATCTCTAAACTAGAGATATGGAGATGCTAATGGGTCTTAATCTAATTTGACCCATCTCGAATGACTCCTAAATGGAAATAGGTCTAACGGGTTAAAATATACTCCAAGGCAAATGATAACGCCAAAATAGATTTTTGTTATGCCAAAACTCTAGTACATAAAAGGCTTGTACATTATTTTTTCCTTTTTGATCTCAAATACATTTTTCATTATTATCAAAAACTACTAGTGGTACGCTATATTTACTATATATTTAGTTATTTACCATTACCACATCACATGTATTCAATTTAGCCACACCAATATCCACTATCGCCAAGCAAGAATTTGCAATTAATGGTAGACCGAATTTTATTTACGCCATACTCAAATTGGTAACGCCATGCAAAGATTTACTACCGTCACACCAAATTTTAAAAATGTCATACACTAATAACTAACCCCGCACCAGGGTATGAGTGCAAATAGGGTATGAGTGACGTGGTGCTCCTTCGGCGCATCCGAGCCGTCCAAAAATGCATCGGACAGCTCGGATTGAAACACACTTTTTTATTGTCTTTTCTTATTTTTTTAAAATCCGAACGGCACTTTCAATCCGGACCGTCTATTGAATTGTTGGACGGCCCAGAGGTGCCGAGAGTGAACCACGTGGTACCCTCCCCGTACCCAAAATTTTCTCCCGCACTAGAATTAAAAAAAAATGTCGAATCAACATTTTTTTGGATAGACTTTTTTAGCTAATGCTTCTTTATCTTTAAATAGCCTTTACTTTATCCAAGACCATATCTGGATTCGATGTTTTAATGGAAGAGTTAGGAAGAGCTCTCTTACTTCAAGAGTCAATTAAGCTTCAATGGAAAGATTTGGAAAGAGGAAATCATGATTAAGACAGTACTCGAATTACTGAGAGAGGAATATAGCTTTTATTGTTGGACATCTATCTCTTTCTGACTTTCTCAAAACTCAAGGGGTTGGCCGAGTGGTTTTGGCCTGAGACTTGAAATTTTTATTGAGATCTCAAGTTCAATTCTTCTTGTCCAACAACTTCAGGGTCACTTAGCTCCATGTGTAAGCACGTAAAAAGGTTATGGGAGGGGCTGTATGTAGAGATTAATTTGAAGTACGTGTAAGTTGGCCCGAGATTCCTTTATCAACAACTAAAAAACAAAAAATTCTCTCTCTTTGTGAGGTCCCTAGCTATCATGCCTATATGCTGAAAAGGACACTTTGAACTCCATGTTTATGATATGCTGCTTTCTGTAAAGACAAAAGGAGAGGGAGAAATAAAGTAAATTACTTTTTTATCATCATTAGTACATATTTTGGTTTTGTTAAAAAAATACTTATTTTGTTTGCTTAAAATTGTTCCACTTTGTAGAAAGATTGGTATTCTCTAAAAGATTGATATCCCGGAAATGTGGTCGGTTGTGAAATTTGATGGTGTTTAAATATTTTTCCTTATTGATTGATGAACTTTATATACTTCTACCGTAAAAATGAAGTGGAGTATTTTATTTGTCCAAAAAACAAAGTCAACTGCAAAGAATATGACGCAGCGGAGTGCTGGAGTTCACAAGAGGCTAATTAGCGTATTAGTCCAAATAAAGATAGGTCTCGAATCCACAAGAATAAGGACATTTAACTCAGAAGTATTTTGATTAAAAGATACTGAATAATAGAGATTACACGCCATTTTATAGGGAAACCCTAGCAAACACTACTAAAAAATAAAAGATCTCAAAAATTGGGGAAACTCCCAAAATTAAAAACTAGAAACAAATCTAAGACTTTCCCAACTAAAATCAATAAAAACCGAATTATACGCTAAGAGTAATTCGTATTCTAATTATTTCCAAAAATAGTAAAAATACTAAATTGAAAAACTAGACGAAGGAATTTGGCCAAAATCCACCATCAATCACGACTTATGGTGGTGAGTCTTGACTACAACGCCATTTTGCTTCAGCCCACCAAGTTTGGGCCCATCTTGGGCGCGTCGATAAATTGTCGAATTGAAATATCATAAATATCATAACTAAGAGCATCACCAATGGAATAATTAAAACATTTAAATAACTAAAGTTAACAATGTTTGTTCAAAAATTGGCTCACATTGGCATAATCAAAGATAACAACCTTTTAGCCAATAACAAAATTTTGGCATTTGGATAATCAAAAGTAACAACATTTTCTCAATAACCAAAACTCAATAACCAAATTTTGGGGACCACACCCTATTTGTAAGTCTTTTTTGGTAGAATTAGTTCAAAAGAAACAACATTCTCCCTCCATTTTTCAAATACTTACTTCAAAACTCAATTTTTTTGCACTCTCTCTAAAAAAATTGAAATTATCAATAATAAAAAAAATTGAAAATATGTTCAAGATTGGTCTTATTTTAAAGGTATTGTGAATATCTTTTAAATAGTATTACTAATATTATAAAAAATATATATATACAAATTTAAAGTTGTGCCCATTTTATGAATAAAAATAGAGTGAATAGTATTTTTATTATGGACACAAAATACCATTGTGATACTCCACATTATTAACTTTATAAATGTCTTATTTGGATAATCAAAATCTGATGTAGCAAATTTTGATTATTCAGTTTTAATTATACCACTGCTGATGCTCTAAGAGGGTAAATTTACTTTCTTATCGTAGAGGGTAAAAAAGTTTGTTCTGGAATACCATTCACTATTTAAAAAGGGTTTCTACATACTGTATTGAAATATCATAATTAAAAGTTATCCATTCCAAAAAAAGAAAATTTGAGATTGGAAACGGGGCTATCCGATCATGCAATCATATTGATTTAGAATTTGTTTGGACAAACAGTCAACTCCAAAAGGTGGCAATTAACCCAAAAATATTGTAAATAGAATCTATCAACACGCTAAAAGGCAAAAATTAGGACCTAATGGCTCTCCCTAAGCTAAATCGATGATTTGAACTGTTTATTTAATTAAATATTTTGAGAATATTCTTTACAGAAAATCAATTGAACCCCTACGAATGCGATACGATGGACATGTTATTGATCTCCATTATACTCATTTTAGCGGGATTACCGTGCAATCTTATCTCGTAGATTTGTTGTTATAAAAATATTGTGAGAAGAGTTCGTATCCAAATTAGGGGTATTCACGGATCGGATTCGGCCGGTTCGGATACGGATCCGATCCGGTTAGAGCGGATTTGGGTTTTTAGGATCCGGTAACCATCCGTAGGTGACATACGGATGGATCGGATCAGTTACGGATTTCGCGGATCGGTTCCGGATCAATTTGGCGGACAACCGGTCGGCAACCCTTTCCTCCATCAAATTCCGTCTGGAGATGTACTGACCGAGATATCTCAGCTGGGAAGGTTGTGGATTTAAATGAGATAAACTATGAAGAAGTTCCCTAGGAGCTTGCTTGTATACCATTTCAAGAGTTTTTTGTTCATCATTATACTGTTTCCGGTACAACAGAAGACCAGCAAGCATGAATGCAAGCACAGGCCACACTCACAGTCAAAAGTTAATCCTCAACTCGAATCTAGGGGTGTCCATGGATCGGATTCGGCCGGTTCGGATACGGATCCGATCCGGTCAAAGCGGATTTGGGTTTTTACTTTTTAGGATCCGCAAGCCATCCGTACATACCTCGGATGGATCAACGGATGGTTCGGATTGGCGGATCGGATGATCGGTTGGGCAGTCCTAATCCAAATAGTCATTTCTTAAATCCTTATTCTAAAATTACGCTTTTTGTGCTTTGCTTCCTAATTTGACGGGAAAGTGACCGGCTTCTGACAGAGAAACTTTGCGAATGCCGAATAGGGACCAAACACATACTAGAGTTTGAAAGGAAGCATGTATGTGTGTGTGGTGAATAGAATTGAATTATGAAAAGGGTTAAAGTAAAACTCTCAATATTTTAAAAGGAGCCAAACACTAAATTTGATTATAAAAAAATTAAGGTTAAACCAGAGTTTGAATTTTGAAGTATTGATATGAGTCCCACGCCGGCACGCCCTCTGTCCGCCAGCGAGTGTGATAATGTGTTTTGAACTCTTCCTTGTTTTAAAAAGTTCATTTAAAATAATTGCGGTGAAATACCTTTATAATTTTATAGTACAGAGTACTTTATTCACCAATGTAATGATTTTATAAAGAGATCCCTATAAACTTTTATTTTTTTCAGTTATCATTTTTATATAGTATGTCCGACAAAAATAATTTGTAATGACAGTCCATACGTTGCAACAAGAATTAAGAGGGTGTTTGAGAGCCTACTTTTCAGCTTTTTATTTTTACAACTTTTTGACTTTTTCATTTTTTGGATTATGGCCAAAATGACTTTTGAATATAGGATGAGTGTTTTGGAGAAATTTGCAGAATGCATTTTGGGAGAGAGAGAGATGAGAGAAACCTAGAAGTAGAAATTGAAAAGGAGGTATGAGCCTCTTTTTGCTTTCTCCTCTCTATCACCAGAAATGAAGAAACAGTTTTTGGGATAAACTGTTTTTTTCTCTTGGCTGCCAAACACCCAAAATCCAAAAAAGAGAAAACAAAAAATAAAAAAGACGCTCCCAAACGGAGCCTAAATTGATCGAATAAACAAAATAGAATTTCTGGGCTCACAATGTCGGGTCTCATGTGATGGACAGGAATATGAAGAGAGGATTGAAAATTCTTGTTCAGTTTATAATTCTACAGTTTTGTCCTAGGACCATTTTAGGTCCTCTCCAGGTTCATAATAATGATTTAAGCGATTCATATTTTACATTACGCAAAGCAAGTATGTTCATGTAAAAAATTAACTCGATCGACCGATAATTACCGATAATTATATCAATATCAACAGCTTAAGTTTGTTGAAAACAAAACGAACCATCCAAACTTCCGCCGTCCATTTTGTCCTGAACAAATGTGAATTATCAACATAGTTATTGGTGTCCAATCAAGTTAATTTTTCGTCAGCAACATAGTACTCTTTGCGATATTGAAAATACGAACAATTTCGATCGCTGGTGTGGACTCGGAGTGGGATCCCTAGAGAGAGAAATTTAGTAAGAGATTGTTCTCCAATAGATTTTATGAGGATTTGATACCCTTGATTTTATCCATTCAATGAAAATATTTCATAAAATCTCACATTTCAAAATGTGAGATTTTCACCAATGGATAAAATCAAGAATTCTCATAAAATCTATTGGAGAACAACCCCTAAATACTGGGATGCATTTGAAATTGTTGAAGTAGCTGGGGCCCTTTATTATATTATGGATTTATTCTCATCATTTAATTATACTTTGCAGACCATTATGCGATTTGCTTGCTTTAATTTAGAAAAAGCCTTTGATGTCATAACCTGAAAAAAGAAAAAGGAAAAAGAAAAAGACAGATCATAGTGCTGCACTTTTTGATTCTCTCTCGCGCGTAATTTTTCTGTGCGGAGCGGTTACCACATGGCACCTGCGCGTGCAAATGTCCATTTTGGTTTTGAATGATTCAAATTATGGAGAGAGATAGCGGAGAGAGAGAGGAGGGGAGAGAGAGTTTCGATCTAAATCATCTAATACAATTTTAGATAGTCCGGATACAATGTTCGAGTACTATATAGTCTGAGCCTACATGATACCCATTTAGAGCAACCCCTACAGACTCCACAAATGCCTCTCCAAGCCATTTTACCAAGGAAAATCACCAAAAAATGCCCTCCAGGAGACTGCATAAAAAGGTTGGTAAATTACGTTTGTGAATAGTAGCTCCCTATTTAGACCTCTTTTTAGGGAGCCACTATTAACTCCCTACCCATTTTTTAATTCTTTTTTGTCTTTCTTTCTCTCTCCTCTTTCTCCTCTTTATGTGTATAATATATATTATATGTATTAGTTTATATTATTTAATTGGTATAGAGAGGTTTGTTGGAGTGTTGAAAGAGATGTGAGTGAGTAAAACACTGTTCACTAATCTTTTTAGGGAGGATTTGTGTTGTTATTGTTGGGATGTCCTTAGAGCAACCCCAACAATAACTCCTCAAAAAAGTTTGTGAACAGTGCATATATCTATTATAACTTGACACTTTTTCTATCAACACTCCAACAACACTCCCTATTTTTAATAAATTATAATATAT
>JAXBDA010010557.1:0-10302 GCA_036023075.1 Gaultheria prostrata
TGGATCGATCCACAAGCCTCTGTTCAGCTTTTGCACAAGGTGGATCGATCCACCTTTGGTGGTGGATCGATCCACTTTGCTTCTTCGGGTAGATTTTTGACCCAACTTCGCGGGCACGCCCCGGCTTTGTCCGAACTCGAAATGCGGCGTTTCTTGAACCGTTGGAAAGCTCTATGAGTCTACTTTCAAACCCAATTGGTCTCATCTTCATGGCCTTTGTATGTTGAGAGATATGATCCTTTTACTATCAGTGTGTCGGATTTCCTCGAGGCTCATAGCTCCAGATTTCTTGTTCCTTTGTTTCGGGCCTTCCTTGAGCCTTCCAAAGCTCCTTGAATCGACTTCCAAGCTTCGGTGATTGTCCTCCACGGCATTGTGCGACCTTGGGTACATCCGGATACAACCGAGGATTATTTGGAGTTTTAGACACGCCCTTTTAGCTCCGATTTTCTGAAACTCATCAAAAACACAACTCGCGCAAAATCAATCGTTTAAAGGCACAAAATGCACGTGTGTGTAATCTTAACGAGCGAGATAAGCCCGAATATATACAACATTTGGGGCTTATCAAAATTAACCAAACACAATTATTTAAGTGAGATTTTAAAAGAGAAGACTAGAAAATGAGAACTAAGATTTAACCAAAGGCAATGAAAATAAACTAGATTAATAGAGAGATCCAACTAGTAGCAACAACTTTAAACCTTGAAAAATTAACTAAATAAGAAAGCTTACATGAGTTCTTGAAGAAATAAACCTCCAAACCCCCCACAACAATGGAGGAGAGAGAAGAGAGCAAAATGACTAAAAGCTAAAATGTAAAGTGTAGGAGAGAGAAGGAGAGAAAGAGAGAGGAGAGATATATACAACATACTTCCTCACTCTCGAAATATCCTAAAAGCAACCATAAAGGTGAAAGTTTTCATAAGTAGAAAGTAATAAAGTTGCTCAAAAAAGCTGTCTGGACCATTTGGTATCGATACCCAAGGAGAGGGTATCGATACCTAGCTTTAATTTTCCCCACGTAGCTTCCTGGTATTAATACCAATGGAATGGGTATCGATACCCAATGGACTGAATTTTTCTGGCACCAAATGGGGCACTTTGGTATCAATACCAAGGAGTGGGGTATCGATACCCTTGCCTTTTTTTTGCTTGATCCTTCATGTTTTGGTCACCCCCTTGCCTTCCGGCTTGATCTTGTGACCTTTGAACTTCCCGAGCCTTAGCCAAATCTTCGTGTCTTGGCTCTCGAGGCTCGGTGGTGGAATGCCATGGGGCTCTTAGTCCTCGGATACTTAGGACGCTTCCCAATGTGCTCTAGAACGCACTTATTCGCTCGATTGTACCTGAAACCTACAAAATGCACCTTGCACAACATCAATCATATAAAGACGCTAAATAGCATGCATGTGTGATCAAGAAGAGCTAGATGAGCCCGGATATGTACAATATTAGGGGCTCATCAAGACACTTCTATGTATGACACGCACATCGTTTGACACCGTATTAGCTACATACACACTCCTATATGTTGACAGTATTAGAAATATAGAAGAGGAATGGAGAAGAAGGTGACCGATTGAGGAAGATGTCTCCTTGCTGCCGACGAGATCTCTTCGTCTTCTTGCAATTTCTCTCTTCACACCTCAAGTTCAACTGCTCTCTGTCTTCCATACACAAACTAGCTGTATAGATATAGGGAGAGAGGGGAAGGAGAAATTAAATGCAAGATGTGATATTTGAGAGAAGGAGAGAGGGGGAGAAAATTTGTTTGTACTAGCAGATTAGAGATGAGAGAAGGGGTACTGCTTATTTAGAGGGTGTGCAAAGCAAAGTTTTTGTGTTCCGCTAACTTGACTTTTTTGGCTTTTTGATTTTTTTGTGAGAACTCGGAAAACGCGTTGGTTTTTTTGTATTTTTTATGTGATGTATTGTAAGATGATGATCTATCTCGAAAAACGCAAAAAAACTGGCTTTTGGCTTTTTGAGTTAGTGGAATGGGGCCTTAAAATTTGGGGTACCCGTAGTAACCCAAGTCACTACGTCCCCGTAGTGACCTTAATTGTGGGTCTTATGAGATCTTAATTTGCGATCGGAACCGTACAATTTGTTGGGAATGTTGAGTAGATCATTCATGTAAAAATTCAAATTAATTGGATATTGGTAGCCATATGTTCGGATACCATTTATATGGATGACCAATATTATTTGGAGAATACACTGTAAGACAAATTTGTCTCAATTGTGTTTTTATCGATCTCTGATGGTCATGATTTTTTGAACCCATAGTGTGCTCAACATTCTTGAAAAAAATGAACGGTTTCGATTGCAAATAAAGATCTCATAGGGCCCATAATTGAGGTCACTACGGGGACATAGTGATTTGACTCACTACGGGAACCCCATGTCCGGGGCCTTAAAAACTAAACCAAACAAAGTCGCGTTGGAGGATTTTGCACGGTTTTAGGTGTTTTAGCATACGCTATGAATATAAAAACATCATTAAAATTCTTTTGTTCTCTCTTCAAATTTAACATACAAATAACATATTTCAAATTTTCAAATCATCTTATAAAATGGGGATTTGGTGGTTTAAGATTATGGCCGACCCAAGGTATTTGGAGGCTCTAGGCTCAATCGTAAAGTGAGACCCTATATATTTTTATAATTAAATAATAATAATAAATAATTTGTGTATATAGTTATTTTACTCCATGTTAAACAACGAATATATTTTGGTTCCAGTAGCATAGATATCTCATTAGGTTATTTTTTACAAGCTCGATTCATTGTAACCCCAAATTCTTACAACGACATTATTTTTTGACAAATAAGCACTTCAAACACAAAAGGCAAGCTGGCGCAGCGGTTTTGCGCCCACTGTTGGATGATGATGCAGGGTTCAAATCCCCTAGAGTTAATTTTGGCCAATTACTTTTGCTTACCCCAAAAAAAAAAAAAAACACTTGAAACACTTAAAAAAAAAAGAAATTGTTAGGGACAAGATACAAACTTAGATACAAACAAATCCAGATGGGAGCAAATTTGTTCACCTCGCAAGGATGTACTCATTTTGTGGCTCATATTAAGAGTTCATTTTATCTAGATTCATTTCTTAGGAGCCCATGCGAAAATTGAGTTTAATCCAATATAAAAAAGCTCTTGATGTAAAAGTTCAAATTTTTTTAGCGAGAATTTTAAAGAAGAATAAATAAAACTCTAGATGAAATAGTTACCTATATTTGATTGGACTAAATTTTTGTTTGACCTCCTAACAAGTGAATTTGGATATGACATATGATTTCGATAATCGAATTAAGATACAGAATGGATACACGCTCGTTAAAAATGAACAAAGCAAAGGGTGAACAAATTTACTCTCAATCCGGACGGATGGAGGGACTACTCTCTAACCATATCGATGTCTGGATCCCAGTAACGTTAAAAGCATTAATAAAAGGATTTGTCGTGCGTGGCTCAGTTGGAGCCGCAGAGCCCACTCCCCATGCTTGCGTACAGGGCGGCCGATGTAGTTCAGTAGTTGATCATCAATGCGTCCCATTTGCCTCGAACTCGAAGCCATGGAAATGCCAAATTCCTTGTAATTTTCCGTGAAACAACGCTGCCACTGATGACAATATCATTTTAGCAAACGAAGGAATTTTAACGTACTACACCCTTTGCTAATGTAAAGCAGATGAGACCGTGAGTTTGTTTTTGATCCAACAGAGCAGACCGACTGATCATGGCTGCCGTCGTTCCTAAGGTTGCCGTCCTTGGAAGTGGAAGTAAGTAATCTCTCTCTCTCTCTAGATGCATATAGGTAGATATGTAGATACACTTTGATGATCATGATTGAAGCATACAAGTACTTCGTGAATGTATTACTGAAGTAATTGGTGGGAAATGTTGGGATAAATTTGTGGAGTCAGTTTCGGGAGCTGTTTGTGCATCTACTCTAGCCAGGAATGGGCTATCAGTCACTATCTTCGACTCTGCTAGAGGTCCAGGCGGCCGAATGTCTCAGAGAAGGTAACCCTCCCTCTCTTTCTCCCGTTGACAATGGCCAAACTAACACCACACAACGTGCGTGGACAATAATCAATGACAGAAACCAACGAACTGCAAGACACATGTAGATTTTTACGTGGTTCCCGAATATTGTATTTGAGTATATCAGCGGCTTACTCCAGTTTTTACCGTGTAGCGAATTAAGAATGAAGTAAGAGTTACATTGGCTGCGCGTATATAGCATGTATTTATTACCTAGAGTTTACATCACCAATTACCATAATATCCCTGTCTCGGTTTCGGGGCAGCGCCTTGCCAGGATTCGGGGTACGCGCAGACCTGTAGTGCGGTATCGGAGCCGTCAATCTCGGCAATTAATGGTTCAGCTATATTTGATAAGAGTACTCAGTGAAACTGAACCATCGATTGCGGAGATGGACGGCTTGGATACTGCATACAGGGTCCCCGAGCCCCGCTGTTTGTTGCTGCCCCAAATAATCAACGAAGCACGAACAAATTCGAATCATGCTTCACAAGCCCAACACCTCACATATGAGTGCGCGCTCATTCCTTAACCAATGTTTCAACTCTGACATCCCCAATTGGGCATCAGTGGGGTTTCCATTGTTGTGCAGTTTCTAATTGAATTGATTGCGCTTAACCCTCTTACTAGAGAAATTACTGAAGATGGAAGAGAGCTGTTATTCGACCACGGTGCTCCATACTTCACAGCCAGCGATACTGACGTGTTGGGCCTTATCCGTGATTGGGAAGCAGGAGGTCTTGTTGCGGAGTGGAAAGAGAATTTTGGGTCCTTTGATGTAGTCTCTAAACAATTTGGGAACATTGAGAAGGTTTCACAATCATTTCAAACTTCTTGTTGCTTTCTTCCATTGAACCTTTTTGCTTGTCAATCTGTTGTAATTTAAACATGCGACACGCTTATTTTTATATCAGCCACGTATATTTGAGAATTGGGGATCATAACCCGCTAGTTTTGAAGTTTGTTGGGTGGTATACTCTTTGTCTGGCATTTGGTAGCATAGATGCATTGAAATTTCTTTGATCCTACCTCTGTTTTGTTAAGTGGCTCCGCTCGGGTGCATGAATGTTAAGACTTATGCATGAATATCTATTAACGCATTCGTTAAGCTTCTTTGTTGGAAGTTCAACTATTTGCATTGGAGCGGTTGGTAACTCTTTTAAGCACCACATTGGCGCCATGTCACCTGGCATTGCTATCGTGAGCAATGCAGTAATTTAGGGACAAGATAAGTAGCTTGCGATGTAAAATGTGTTTAGATGCACTTGACTATGTTGATTGATAATCCAATCTATCATCTGATTCAAAACTCTTAGTAATGCAATCTTCGCTTCAGTCTACTGTCTGTGATTCTCCTACAGATTTTGATTACATGTCTTCCACATAATTAGTGTTGAATTTACTGTCATGATTCCTGGGCAATTTGTTATGCTGAGGCAATTTTTGTCTTCCACTAATTTTGTCCTTTTTTTTTTATAACACATGTAATGGTTGGTGTAAATGCTAATGCTGTAACATATAGTGATTGCAATGTAAGTATGTGATCTCTATTTTGTCGGGCTACAATTTATCTGAATTTCAGTTTAATTCAGGAAGGACCAATCAAGAAATATGTGGGTGTCCCAGGAATGAATTCTATTTGCAAGGCATTATGCAATGAGCCAGGTAATCTATTGATCTCAACGGTTTCCATTGAAATGCTTCTTGAAGAGCTTAGCACTTACATATAACAGTTTACTCATCCATCCACTTATCTCTTCTTCAGGAGTGCATAGAAAGTTTGGGGTTGGTGTTGGGAGGCTGGAGTGGTTGGATGATGAGAATTCATGGTCGTTGACTGGTTCAGATGGACAATGTCTTGGTCATTTCAAGGGCGTGGTTGCATCTGACAAAAATATAGTTTCACCCAGGTTTACTAGTGTAACTGGACGACCACCGCCTCTTGGTATGATGACTTTACCTCGATTTCATGAGCCGAGTAGGCATATGATATATTAAGTTATTACGGAAGATGGTTTGTATTGTTGGGTCACTCAGAATATAGTGGAAACTGATGTGGCCCATGGACATAGTGGACTCTTTGTGTCATGCTCTCTTATTGTGATCGTTGTTATTCTTGCTGTTGTGTCAGCGTGTGCACGAGCGCGTTTCGCTTGTTACCCACCAACATGGTTGTCAGTTTAATCTTTTCTTCCAATATATCAGCCATTGCCTTTACAAATATGGTTTGGTTTGCTTCTCTTGTAACAAGTAAGTTTAGAAACTCGTAACGAATATCACCATTTGACAATTAACCTCCCGTTTGAGAATAATTTGATTTTGACCCTTAAAATGACAAAGTGATCTTGACGAGTTCACTCAAGACTCTGATCACATTTACAAGGGAATTGATTCAACCAACCAATGGCTGCTTATTTTTTTGGATTTGACCAGGCGAAGCCAAGTTTTGTACTGGTCCTTAAAGCGTCGTCTGAAATCGGCATTGAAATATTTCAACTTGGAAAAGAAATACCCGTGCAGCAGTAACTAACAGGAGAAAAAAAGAGTTATGTATCAAGACCATCCCCTTATTCCGATTTCTCAGCCTTATGCCATATTTGAACCTCTAAAGTGACACTTGGAAGTGATCAAACATTCTTTTGAAGCTCATGGGAAAATGTATTGTATCTGCCCTGGGATTCAAAATGGCTTCTCTTTCCTCCCTTCTGCTTTTGGAATCACCATTGCTAATTTTGCAGCTCACTTATCTGGAATTATTTGTCTGAAATCTGAATAACAGATTACATTTTAACCATTCTGCCATTATCTCGTACAGATTTAAGTTTGGTTCCAGAGTTGGCGGTGAAGGTGAAAGAAATCCCTGTTAATTCATGTTTCGCCCTTATGCTGGCATTTGAAGAACCTTTATCTGTGGTAAGAAACAATTGATCATTTCAAAGAATTTGTCTTTGGTGAGAATCGGTTGAACATTTTGGGTTTAAAAAGAATCCACAGAGATTGTATGATTAGCCTTTTCTGTTTAATGCTACAAACTCTTTCAATTTCCTGTTCTCTTTCTGATAATTTTCACAATTTAGATACCAGTAAAAGGCTTCTCGTTCAACAATTCTGAAGTTTTAAGCTGGGCATTTTGCAACAGTAGCAAACCAGGGCGGTCTACCAATAGGTATCTATTGAATATTAGGATATCAATGGGGAGGAATGATTCGTTTTAGATATGTTCATCACTTCAATGTCTTCTTTCCTATTCTTTGCTGCACAGTGAACAATGGGTGTTGCATACAACACACAAGTATGCGAAGGGTGTTATTGCTCAAATGGGACTTCAAAAGCCTTCAAACGCAGCATTGGCTAAAGTGGCTGATGAATTACTTCGAGAGTTCCGGGGCACGGGCCTCAACATCTCTCACCCACTTTTCATGAAAGCTCATAGGTGGTTAGTATCTGAATTCTCTGGTTTAATAGACTAATTGTACGTCATTTTTTATCCCACTTGAACTAGACTACGTGTCCTCAGTCTCTAATCATATTGTTCTTCAAAAAGGTTCAGCTTGGAAATTTTTGAAGCTTTTTCGTTTTACAACGTTATGTTCTACTTTGTCATTTTCATACTTTTATGTATTACCCCATCACGTGTCACAGGGGTAGTGCTTTGCCAACTGCGAGCATCGCAAGAGAGGAGAAATGCCTCTGGGATGGGAAGAAGAGACTGGCCATTTGCGGAGACTTTTGTATTAGTCCTAATGTTGAAGGCGCAATACTTAGTGGCATGGCCGCAGCCTCAAAATTTATGGAGATATCTGGCTGCTTATAGCCAAACATTATTGGTTCATCAAGCAGTTGTTTTATCAACATGTTTGGGGGCTTGTACTTGCTTATGCTGGATGGTTTAGCAGTCCAGTTTTGTTGCTTAGTGAATAAGGTCAGATTGAAAACCTACTGTTGTTGTAACTTGTATGATCATTTCAGGTTGCTTGGCGGGTTGTGATTTTTTTTTCTTTTCTTGGTTTTTTGTGATCGAAAGAATTTTCTTTTATTGGCTACCATTGTATGGACGTTATTAGTTGAGGAAACTTATTTTGGGGTTTCAAAAATGTCGGCCTCTTCCTGAAATTTGTCCAGAACTATGTTTCATAAATATTAGTTCCCATTGAACCCTTTTTCCGCTAAGATTTCAAAACATTTTTTTCAACAGTTGACAAGAGTGCTGACCGGAGGGTGTGAGGGATGTTTGGTCCCTGCAAACCTCCTAAATTTTCTTTCTAGTTAGAGTACATTTTTGTTTTTTGTTTTTTGTTTTTGTTTTTTGTAAAATTACTAACGAGTGATTTCCACAAACCAAGTCAAATCCTTAATCTTGCGTCGGCCACTGATCGTAGCACACAAAAGCGGACGTGACATCAACATACAATGTAGTGACTGGGTGGCACAAATTGAATGAGCTGAGGTCTTTTTTTTTTAATCTCAGCAGTCCTTGTTTCTAGAATGAAGTAGTTAATGAGTCTGGGATAATGTTGGAATATCCTATCCGGGATGCAGCCATAGAAGAAGTGCCACGTGTAACTGGTAATCAACACCACCAATTAATACTTGATTATTGTTGTTACTAGGAGGAGTATTATTTAAGGAATTTGGTAAGCCAGAGAGACCAGACACATACTATAATACAGTTCTTGAAGGCAAAAAAAAAAACAGCAGAAGAGCGAGTTCAGTTTAGATTAGATTATAAGGCCTATGGCAGCTTCAGTAGTGATGACTTCACTGAGCCTGAAACCTTCCTTTTCTCCATTCACTGCTCAGAAACCAGCAGCTGTAAGAGGCCTCCCCTCTCTCTCTACAACTCCCCGTTTCAGGGTTGTGGCCAGTGGTAAGAAGAAGCTCAAGACTGACAAACCTTATGGTCAGTCATCTCTCTCTCTCTCTCTCTCTCTCTCTCTCTCTCTCTCTCTCTCTCTCTCTCTCTCCATGCATCTGATCTGCCTTCTATTATATGATGACGAAACAGCATGGATTTCAATAGATAACCCATGACTCGGTTACTTTATTGCTGCGTTGGATGAAAGATTTGTGGAGAGGTGATCATGTCTTACAGTATCAAAAATAGATTTATAAAAATGAAGAATCTTACTTTGAAGAATAATGGTCAAGTCCAAGTGTCGATCTGTAGGGACAGATGAATTTGATTGGTTTCTAAATTACTTTGAAAAAAGATTGATTGGTTTTGATTTGAGAATGATTAAACTAAAGGAAGCCGTAATTGAATTGAATGGAAGCTAATGGAGAGAGAATCTAAGGTTTCAAATCAAACTCGACCACGTGACAAAGCAATATATAGGTTGGCTACCATTCGAATCATGAAGGAATATCGTTAGAGCGTGTAAACCCTACCGGTATTTGTGTAGAAGATAATTGAGTTGTTAACAGACATGAACTATCCCATAACACAGACCATCTCGCTAGTACAATATGTATCTTCACAAGCTGTCCAGTGTCCAGTGACACTATCCGTATTGGACATGATCCGTCTTACGAACATAACTAATCTCAGTTACTCAAGCTCACACGGAGAAAACCATTGAATGACTATGTATTTGAAATCTGGAAAACAAAGACTCGGTAGATTAAAGCATAGAAGATTACTGCATTCATAAGTAACGAAACAGATTCTTAGTTCATATAATCTATTCCAATAAATAATCTAATACATGTATATTAACTGCGTTACTTGGACTGGGGCTTCATCTTCCTTCGGATGGTGTTTAGCTGGCCATGGTGATGTAGATGAACACGCTCAAAGTTGAAGAAGACATGGAGCCTCTCTTTCTCCTTGTGTTTCTCTCTCTCTCTCTAGGGTTGCCTCTCAATCGTTTCAAATGATTTCAGAATCCAGAAAACTTACATAGCAGTTCCCTTTTATACCCTAACACCTAAAAATTACGTAAAAACACGTGTTTTTTCTACGGGTTTGGCCTGACTGTCCGGACGGGTTTTACAGTTTCTCAGGGCTTACTCCTGAGTCCTGACTGCTGCTGAGGCTTCCTGTTTCACTCCAGCACTTCTTAAGACCTTCCTAACTGCACTCTCTCGCACCTATTGGTTCCAAGGCCTACATACACGACAAAACCATTTATATTCACCAAGTAACACTATAATCGGACACGCGAAGCCTAAGTTAAAGGGATTAAATGGGTGCTTTACTGCTTTTCAGCACCTATCAAGACGAAACAAAAAGGGGGGGGGGGGGG
>JAXBDA010010558.1:0-10301 GCA_036023075.1 Gaultheria prostrata
CTCTAGTGAACAAATTGAGCCCTTGTTAGTCAAGTGTCGTGCATTATCTAGAGTGGAAATTCATAGCATCCCATGCTTTTTGCTCTCATTTCTTGCATTCGCGTAAATAATACACTTTTGTTCATGCTTGAGTAGTGTAAATATCTCGTATGCATCATATTGGAGTTGGTTGGCGTGCTTAGGAAATGATACAAGGCATTCTTGCATGATATTACCACAAACGTGTCTCCATCGTCCCTAACTTTGAACCATAATCCGTGTCTCCAATTTTTTTTTTAAGCTTAGGTAACTGGATGTTCGGAGGGTTGGGGGAAGTGATTTCAATGCTCTAAAGGTTTTTCGGGGGTGTGGGAATGAGTTGCATGAGGTTGGGAGTTGTGTGGAAGAAGCTGCAAATGGGTAACAGAAACTGCCAGGAGATACCGGTATTAGTGTTTGGTAGATACCGGTATTACACGAACAGAATGGGCAATGAATGGAGATACCGGTGACTGGATTTCGCAACTACGGGTATTAAGTGGGTAATTTTCGAAATGCTGGGCCCGATCCACTCTCTCTTCCCCGAATATATAAAACCTGTAGAGGGTGGATTTCACGTATCTTGATGGTACCTCTAGATTGCAAAACAAGGAACAGTTAGAGCACCTTTGCCCTTGATGGCAAAGGCCCTCCGATGCCTAAGTTAGTATGCAGATACTAAACAAGCCAAGAACAATGCGTATAACAATGAGTTACAGCGTACCTTTTTCTGTGGGTATCACGCCTATATTTATAGATGTAGGTTAACTTGTTGACCAAGGGTCCTCGTTGCCCTAGTTTCCTTATCACGTTAGGAAACATTTCCTAATAGGATTCATCCTATTAGGTACAGTTATAGTACCATATTGGTCTTCCATGGACCACCGGATTCCCTTTCATATGGGACTCCTTTCCATATCTTTATGCAATCTGAATCCCAGTAGAATTTTGTATCCCTTAACCGATATGGAATGCTCACGTCATTCCCTCAAATCACGGAATACACCGCTTATCACATAAGGGAATATTCAAGATTATTCCAGAACGTCTTGCCGTCCTATTAGCAATGTAGCCGTGCTTCCATGTTGGATGGCCGTACTGCTGCTAGTCCATAAATCATGAAGCCGAGCTATTCGTAGCTCGGTCCTGTCCATGCACCTTATCGTGGTGCTCTAATTAGTTGCACACTATGTGCCTGGCCTTGCTCGTGGCCTTTCTATCTAGGCTTCCCTTCAGGGCTCCCCTACGTGTTAGGGCTGACCTAGGGCACCTTAGAGGGGATACGGGTTTTACCCTCTCCAATTGCTCCCCAGCTCTGACCATCACCGTCGCAGAGTGGTGCTCAGAGCTCTTACCGAGCTAGCTTGTGGTTGGTTGGTCCTCCTAGTTGGTTTGACGCTTCACATGGCTTCCCTTACCACGTGGGGAGCACAAATGCTTTTGCATTTATTGCGATTTGATGTATATTGCACACCCGATAAGGCTAAAGGACGGGTTTTAGAGACGTGTGCGTACGTGACGCCCCCTTTTTCCTCATTTTTCGTGCAGAGTCATCATTACTCCATTTCAAGACAAATAAACCTTCCATCTTTCCCCCTTATTTTTCTATTCGCGTTCCAGAAAGAAAGAGAGAGAAAAGAATGAAGCCTTATTTCCACCATTTTCGTAGCAATCGAGCTCCACACAAGTTTCCATTTCGTTCTCCATTTACGGAAAATCTCTACTAGGTACACCCATTTCACCTGTAAGTCCCTGATTCTCTTCCGTCACTGTTTTCCTTCTATGCCCTTCACTTAGGGTTTCCACTATGGTTAAGTTAATTGGGCTAGTAAATACGCCTGAAAAAATGGCAGCATTCCGGCGGGATCACAATATTCCCGCCGGCGTTCACCTTAGTATCCCAGGCCCTCGTTCTCTGCCGGAGCATGATCAATTTGACGAGAAGATTCATATCCCCATCGTCTTTATTACTGAGGGCGGTCTGAAATTCCCCCTTGACCCCTTCCTTTGCGAAGTCTGTGAACGATGTAGGTTAAGCCCCATCCAAATGTGCCTGAATTTCATTCGAGTCGTTTTGGGCGTAGTCACCCTTAACAAGGTCATTTACTTAAACTTAGGGTGGTATGACATTCTAAGGATGTACTCCGTCATCCCTACCACCGACGACACATATTATCTCATGGCGAGGAAGAAGGAAAAACAACTTATTACTGACCTCCCCAACTCAGTGAGAGGAAAACAAGTCGATTACCTCGTGGTGACTGGGAGTTGGTGCCAACGACCCCTAAGGGCAACCCTATCCCTTGGAGGATTCCATTGCCCGGCACGGGTCCACGTTAGTCCCTTCCCTTGCTCGCCTCAATTTCTGTCGTTGTATTTTGCTTCTGTATTTTATCTCTGATAATTTCTATATTGTCCCTTTTTTGCAGCCGTGAATTTGAGTGCGAGCTATAATCTCGACCGCAGTGAGCTCCACCGTGACCAGATCTCCCAAGCGCTCTTGTTCGACAGTTTTCACCCCGTTCCTGCGGGCCTTGCCCGAGCTGCTCACATACTACTCGGCTACACTCTGACCTACTAGGGCAGTATCAGACGATACGGAGACCACCGTACCCATCGTCCTTGGCCCCCTGGTCGCCCGGTCATCCTCTTCAGTACCCTCGCCGAACTCAATCATCGCAGGGTGAGAAGAAGGAACCCCTTCAAAGGTGGTAGAACCCATCGCCCCTAAGGCTCCCGACTTGTCCCTGACCAGCAGCAGGTGACCATTGCCTATTGGGAGGAGACTGTCACCGCAATCCTCATCATCACCAGGGGTTCAGAGCCAAGCACGTCTGGGAGGAGCCCCATCATCACGAGGGTACTCTCCATCACCCGAGCCATCTCTCATTCCTTCCCAGCCAGACATGCCAATCCAGCCCATCAATTCGTTAGATGTGCTCGACCTCAATGTTGAGTCCACTGGCGACCACTCCATGCCCCCAGGCTTTGGGACCAACATCACTCCCCCTCCTCAAGACATTGTTGACCTCACTGCGAGGCAACAAGAGAAGAGGCCAATGAAGGTGGGCTCCTTCCATCCCCCTCCAGCCTCCCAACAACAGATAGCGCACCGAGCTGACATCATCTCATCGTCAGCTCTGCTCCTTCTCCCTAGGTCCCCGTCCTCGTTCGCCCTGACGGGGCCCTTCTGACCAAGGAGGATAACATCAATTCTCCTAAGAATGCCTTCGTTGTGGCACAAGCTGTCATGCTCCCCATAGACATGGAGAAAGAGAGGGGGAACTCATATGACAAGCTACTGAAGACTGGTCTTCAGTCAAGCATCACGGTAAGAACTGACTTTATTTGCTTCGTCAGTTGCTATTCCATTTTCCTTTCGCTGGATTAGTTGTATTCATGATGTTGTCGTTTGTTCTGTTTGTGGCGAGAAGGGGATGCAGAAGATGATCGTTGGGCTTGAGCGGGCACGAGACAGCGAGAAGAACTTCAAAAAGGAGATCACCACGCTCACCAAGAGGGTAGAGAAGGCTGAGAAAGACAGCTTTTTCCATGCCGACCTATGGAGAGATGCCAACAAAGAGAATGATGAGCTAAAGGCACAGCTGGCAGATCTCAAAAAGAAATCGGAGGAGACCGAGCTGGCCCTTCGTTAGGAGCTGGAGCAGGCTGAGGAGGCGGCTGGAGCTGCTCATGATAGGGGGTGCTGGAGGCCACGCAGAGCTATGTGGGCCAGATGCCTACCATTAAAAGGAAGATCTGGGATGTGGGCTGGGATAAATGCCTCACAGTGCTAGAGGTTCCCAAAGACTCTCCCCACTGGGCGAACAGACATTTCCCTAGCCAGCCCCCAACCACCGAGCAACATCAGAAGGACGATCAGACCCCTCCAGCCAACTCTGAACTCCCCCCAGTTGGTACCACTCCTAATGCCGAGGTGGCCAAGGAGCCAAACTCAGACCAACCATCCTCCCCTAACAACGAGGAAGCTGTTTGACGTTCCCTTACTACCATGCGTGGTGTTTTATGGCCGTGTGTGGCCTTTTAATTCCGTAGAGTACTTTTGCCCCTGCTACTTTTTAATTTTCTATTTTGCTAAGAATGGCGTGATGTTTTTTTTTTTTTTGGGTAAATAATGGCGTGATGTTTTGCATGGCCCTGGTGGCTTGATGAATGGTTTGCTCGCACCTGTTGTTCTTAAGTTTACCTGTAATTCATAGGGCTAAGTTCCTTCGTGCTTTACTTAGAATTACACAAAACTAGCTAAGTGTTTCGTACTTAGCAAATGGATGAAGTATAATCGTACTTAGTAATAAGAATCGAGTAATTTTACTATAAACTATGCAAATATTCGTTTGCAACTAAGCATAATCAAGCAATTATTCGTTTGCTACTAAGCGTATTCATACTTAAGAAAATTCAACCAATTATTCGTTTGGTACTAAGCGTATTCGTACTTAGGAAAAGCCAACCAACTATTCGTTTGGTACTAAGCATATTCGTACTTAGGAAAAATTCAACCAATTATTCGTTTGGTACTAAGCGTATTCCTACTTAGGAAATGTGTGCAAATATTCGTCTGCAACTGAATTATTGTAACTCATGGGTGCAGCATGCCCGCACTCCTCCCCAATATGGTTTAATTACTCGTATGTTTAATCCATATTCTCGAAACAATTATATACCAAAGTGTAAAAAGGAGATTCTATTCGTAACCTGGCTAAAACAATCTTGTCATTGTTGGCAATACTCGTAAAACATTTTTGTTGTAAACAAAATGAAGGGCTCCTTCTCGTGGTGCCCTATTTATTTTAATTCCTATGACATACCTTGAGAAGAATGAAGATAAAAAGAAAACTTTGTGACTGTATTCATAGTCAAAGATTGCTACTTGTAGAATTTGCGAAGGTTTTGCACATTCCAAGGCCGTGGAATTGCATACCCATCTAGGTCGGCCAACCTATACGCCCCAATTCGTGCTAGGCGAGTGATCTTGTATGGGCCCTCCCAGTTTGGCCCAAGCTTCCCATCAGAGGAAATCTTGGTGTTGGCCAATACCTTTCTCGGGACTAGGTCTCCCACATTGAATTCTCTGGGCTGGACCTTCTTGTTGTAGCTTCTCCTTAGCTGCTCTTGGTAGGCCGCCAAGGTTATCAGCGCACGCTCCCTTTTCTCCTCCGCTAGGTCAAGTTGCTCGGCTAAGGCTTGATCGTTGCCTCCTGACTCAACCAAAGTTGTATGGTTGGTCGGCAGACCTACTTCCAACGGGATAACGGCCTCAGTGCCATAAGCAAGTGCTTGCGACCACAATTTGTATCTCAATGTGACTAGCCCGAAGCATAGGGCCTTGGTAATCGCTTGCAAGTATACTCAGAAAAGTCCGAGGTCGATCCACAGAGAATAGTTTTCTGGAGTGAAATAACTTATCAATCTAAACGGTGATTTTTAGCTATAGGTAGCCAACCCTTTCGTTTCTTGATTTTTGATGATTTTAGAACTAAAGATTGCCAAAGTAGAATTAAAACTATGAATTTCCTTGAATTTAATAAAGAGGCTCGGGCCAAGGTTCATACCACATATAGCCTACATAGATCCATGATTCTCACAATTTAACACGATCGAGCCACACGGTAATTGTGTGCTCTCTCGGAAGATGATTCAATGAAATTTACTTTTTACTCTTTCCGGTGTTTGGTTTAATCTAGGCTCAATCGGAAATTTGTTAAACCCTCAAAATGACATCGATTTAAGTATTATGCGTGCCAGTTTTATTGTCGACGTAAAATCAAAAACTTAACAATCTTGAGTTTTAAATCGATGGTTACAAGCCCGGATTAAACGCAAACAAGCTTTGTTAGCGCAGGTGTGAGAATCATGAAACCACTTAGGCCATAGAGTGATAATCACCCTAGGCCGAGTCTACGACTACTCCTCCATTGACGAAGGACTCGCCAAGGAAAAGCTAAATATTATGCTAGACATAACGGCTTTTTAACGTGATTAAAGAAGATTGGCCTTAAGAGCGTACCAAGGAGATGTGTACAGGAGGGTAGACCAAAGGTGTATTCCTTTCAATCTCAAAGGATCCACAACTAAGACTAATCTTAGATTCGGGTTTAGTGTGAGAAACAACCGAGTAGTTTGCGAACTCTCACAACCAAACCTCAATCTTTTGATTAATCGAATTTTAACTAAGAATTAAAAAGACAAGTAAATTAAAATGAACTTGGGAATGAAATTATAAACGTGAATCTTATTACAAACAACAATTATTATAACTCAATACAAACTTGAATTAAAATTACAATGGGAACTAGAAGAGCTCTCGGCTCTTAGGCTGGGGAAATAACAAAGGCAGAAGAAGAAGAAAAAAGGAAGGAGAGAGAACTTTTCATGTCTAACTATCAGCCTCCTCAAATTGGAGTTCCCTTCTTCAATATATATAGGAGAGAGATCTCAACGTGCATGCATGAGGTGTGTCGGCTAGAGAGAGAGCCTGATCCAGTGTAGCACGTGCATGGGACCCTGCATTTTGACTCTTCAGGCACATCAAAGCTAAAGGGGTCCACGAGAATTGGCTGGGGATTAATTGCCCCGTTGAATAATCCGGGTAATTGTTTCACTTGGCAGTGCACGGGTCTGGAATGCTCTCGACTGATTTTCAAAACGGAGTCCGATTCAAGCACCGGAACAGTCGAATTTCTTATTTTAATACCAAGAGAATAACGGTATGGCTCATGTAATTTATTTATTTAACATACAAATTGTGGGACAAAATCTGGTGTCAACAAGACTCCGCGATTAATTTCCATTTGTATTTCTCAGCCGACATTTACTATGCATCCTGCCACTGACTTCCTTTTCTTCTTTTGTTCTCATGCATTGATGGTGTTGGTTAGTGCTCTGGAAAATTATCCAATGTTACGCACATACACTCTCCTTAGCATCGGATGCACCATATTTACACTATTTTCTCCTGAAACACTCAAAACAAACCTTATGCACAATATCTTATAAAAATCAATAATAAACATATTAATTAGATCAAATTCGAGGACTTAAGCCCACAAATATTATACATTTGTGTGCTTATCAGCAAGAGAATAAGGGGTCTCACCCATGGATCTTCTCGGCGTAGTCCTGTAGGCCTAAGGCATGATGGGAAACTCATCGGGCCACTTGCCCTCCTTGCTCTCTAGTCTCTTCTTAAGGCTCTTAAGGATTGACTTGTTTGAAGCCTCTGCTTGACCGTTGCTTTGGGGGTAGGCTGGGGTGGAATAATAGTTCCTTATTCCATATTGTGCACAGAAAGCCTTAAACGTGTTCCCAAACTGTGACCCATTATCTGAAATAATGGAATAAGGGACTCCAAACCTCGTTATGATTTTATTCCAAACGAATTTTTCCACCATGGTCTCCGTGATTTTTGCCAAGGCCTCACCCTCAATCCACTTGGTAAAATAGTCTGTGCCAATTAAGAGGAATTTTCGTTTCCCCATTGCCATGGGGAGAGGACCCACGATATCCAATCCCCACTAAGCAAACGGCCATGGACTAGTTAGTGGTAAGAGATCTTCAGCTGGTGCACGGATCGAAGGCGAGTACCTTTGGCACTTTTCACATGTTTTCACAAAAAGTTTTCCATCCTCCTGCATGTAGGGCCACCAATACCCCTGCGAGATTGCCCGGTGGGCTATGGACCGTGCTCCAGTATGACTGCCACACGTCCCAGCATGAATCTCGTGCAAGAATTTCTATACCAAAGCAGGGTGTACACACAACAAATAAGGTCCTAAATAGGACTTTCTATAAAGCTTACCTTCTGGGGACAGCCAAAATCTGGCTGTTTTGACTTTTATTTTGTGTGCCTCCCTCTTGTCCTCTAGCAACGTACTATCCTTTAAATAAGCCACAATTGGGTCCATCCAACTCGGCCCAAGGTCAGTCTCCATCACAACCTCTACTGATCTGCCAATGCTTGGTTTGCCGAGGTAGTCCACAGTCACAGATCTTTTAAACTTTGTCTGGACTGCTGATCCTAGGCAAGAGAGTGAATCTGCATGAGCGTTTTGGCCCGAGCTAATTTGCTGGATATGGACAACCTCAAACTTATCCAGTAGATCCTTGGCTGCTTCCACATCGGCAGCCATCTTTTCACTTTTTGCTGTGTACTCCCCTGATAGTTGGTTTACTACCAACTGCGAGTCACAAAACACCTTTAGTTTTTGTATTTTCAATTCCTGAGCGTTCCTTAGGCTGGCGAACAAGGCCTCGTATTCTGCAACAATATTCATTGCACTGAACCCAAATCTTAATGCTTGTTCCAGGACCAACCCCTCAGGGGAGATGAATACTATACCTGCCCCCGATCCTTTGTTGCATGACGAGCCATCAACAAAGACCTTCAATTCCGTTGGGTCCTGGTCGGTCTCCCACCTGGGCATCTCGGGCCCTGACTCATTCTCGTGGAGTGGAGGTGGAGGTGCAGCTTTTGGTGAGAATTCAGCCACGAAGTCTGCCAAGACCTGTCCCTTTATGGCCGTCCTTGGTTGATAGTCTAAGTTATACTGGCTCAGCTCTACTGACCACCTCGAGATCCTTCCAGACAAGTCTGCCCGCTAAAGTATTGCCCTTAACGGGTACTCCGTGTACACCGTAATTGGATGAGCAAGGAAATAATGTGGCAGCTTCCTCGACGCTGTCACCAAGGTGTACACAAGTTTCTCTGGTGGCAAGTACCTCGTCTCCGCGTCCAGCAGTACCTTACTTACAAAGTAAACGGGTGCTTGCCCGGTCCCCCTCTCTCGCAGGAGTGCCGAGCTAACGACATGCTCAGACACAGCCAAATACAGTATAAGCCGTTCCCAGCATTTGGAGATGAGAGCAAGGGTGGGGAAGATAAGTATGCCTTGAGATCTACAAATGCCTGCTCTTGCTCGGCTCCCCACTCATACCCCTCTCTCTTGTTTAATAGCTGGAAGAATTCCATGGTCTTGCTTAGCTGTTCTTTGGACATAATTGTAGCCAGTCGTTGGTAGGTCGCCCCTGCATTCCTTAACCCAAAGGGCATTACCTTATAACAGTACAAGCCCCTGGGAGACATAAAAGATGTTTTCTCCTGATCGGGCTCATACATTGCTATTTGGTGATACCCTCGATACGCGTCAAGGAAGCTCATCCGTTCATAGCCTGCAGTTGCATCTACCAACTGGTCGATTCTGGGGAGTGGAAAGCTGTCCTTTGGGCATGCCTTGTTCAGGCTGGTAAAGTCCACACACACCCTCCACTTCCCATTCTTCTTTTTAACTACCACAGTGTTAGCCAACCACTCTGGGTAGTATACCTCCTTTATGGCTTTCGCCTCGAGCAGCCTATCAACTTCTTCAATCACAGCGTCTGCGTGCTGTGGTGCCAACCTCCTTCTTTTTTGGATTACTGGCTTATGCTGTGGATCTACGTTCAGATGGTGGCAGATGACCTCGGAGTCAATCCTTGGCATCTTCTGAGGTGTCCAAGCGAAGACGTCCATATGGTCCTTCAAGAAATCCACCAACTCCTTCTCCTCCTGCTCAGCCAAGTTCTCGCCGATTAGGAAGTACCGCACTGGGTCGTCTTCTTTAATTTTTATTTTCTTTAATCCTTCCATAACTTTTCGGTTTGGGTCACCTCCCACGTCTTCCAACTTCGGCTGATCTGGTACCTCCACAGTTTGCACGTACTAGAGCTTCGGTGCTCCCTTCAGGATCATGTTGAAGCACTGATCTGCCACCTTCTGATCTCCCCTGATCATCTCAATGCCATCAGCCCCAAGAAACTTAATCTTCTGGTGGTAGGTAGATGGTATGGCCTTCATCTTGTGCATCCATGTTCTGCCTATAATCATGTTATAGGTGGATGGCAAATCCACCACCAGGAAGTCAGTCTTGAGGACTATCGACCCTGCTCGTACAGGCAGGGTAACCTTCCCCAAGGGCCATACTGGGTGCGAGCTAAAGCCGACCAGTGGTGTTAAGCTCTTCTTGAGGCTATTGATAGGCAGGTTCATCTTCCTGAAAGTGCTATAGTACATGATTTCGATGCTCGCCCCCTGGTCCACCAAAATCTTCTCCACGTCATACTCCCCTATTCGTAGGGTTATAACCAAGGCATCGTTATGTGGAACAGTCACTCCTGCCAAGTCATCACCGGAAAAGGTTATGGGAAGCTCCATCACCCCTTCTTCCCTTGACCGCTTCAGGCCGAGCTTCAACACCTGCTGTGACACATTTAATCTACGGATATGT
>JAXBDA010010559.1:0-10298 GCA_036023075.1 Gaultheria prostrata
AAATTTAAACTTGTGCCCATTTTATGAATAAAAATAGAGTGAATAGTACTTTTTAAATTATTATTATGGACACAAAATACCATTGTGACACTTCACATTGTTAACTTTATAAATGTCTTGTATGGATAATCAAAATCTGATGTGGCAACTTTTAGTTATACCACTGGTGATGCTCTTACATCTTTTACATCGACTTTTACCTCTACTTTACACATCTTACAACAACTTTTGCCTCCACTTTCCAAAATTATCCTCTTTTTTTTATCCATTAACTCTTTACCCATTAACTTTTCAAAACACACATTTATTAAGAGACAACCCAAAATGGAATACTCTACATTGATTTGGGGACGGAGGGAGTAAACAATTACGTGTTTCTTTGTCAATCTCATTCTAGCAATAAACATCCTAAATGGAGATTGTTTGTTTCAGGTGCTCCAGTAAACATTAATCTCAACTTAAGAGTCATCCTAAAATGCAAAATTTTCTTCTGACAAAAAAAAAAAAAAAACAAGTTTGAAACCACAGGTCTGATCTCCTCATTTTCCTATACAATATTTGCAAAACATGCACAACACATACACACCTGTATGCATATAGTAGGAATCGCTCTCTCAATCCTGATATGTAGCAAATTCCAGACATCCTTTGTTTTCCAACATGTCCAACTAAAAACAAAGCATAAAACCATGCTAGTAGAAACCTAAGCCATGCATTAGCCCAGGCTACGTGCCACAACCTCAACCCATCCCCAAATGAGATGGATTCATGATTCGTCGATAGACATCTGCTCTACAGAACAATAGGAGTGGTGAATTAAGTGAATATATTAGCGGGTATACCTTGATTTTAACGTAGTTCCATCATAAGTCCCTCAAGCAAGTGCTCACGTCAAATGACACAGAATTCACTAGATTTTATTGCCATGCCAACTCTTGGCTCGAGTACAACGGAGTAAAACTTACAAAAGAGTTGCACGTCAAAAAATATTCCAAAGCTGTCACAAAATGTTGCGAAACCACCAAAGCTCCCCACCTCAAGTCTTATTATATACATACGTTTTTTATCGCCATCCCCTGAAAAATAGTGAATAGTAATCTGCATAAGCTAGAAGCTCACAATAATTGAATATCAATGCTAAATTAAACTGTTCATCAGTACTATAATTTGAGCGTTAACAACTACACTGAAAGCTAATTCATGAGATGAACAAGTCATATCAACTCCTTACGAGTTGTACTTATAAGGATTCAAAGTGTTTTATTGAGTAGGACATTACCACAAAGGTAAATTTAGCAAAACAGAAGGATGAGATTTCCTAAGGTTCAAAACTATCCCTGTTTCGTAAACTCGTTTTTAAGGTCTAAACACATGTCATACAAGGTTTGAGGCATAAGAAGGATGGTAACCCATGAGTATGCTCAAGATTAGGGATTTCTTTAAATAAATCATACATAAATGTGCAAATAGGCCTCAAACATCATGTCCAAAGTGTTTGACTCTGACAGCCTAGATGTGCCCCAGAAAAGTTCAAAATGTTGTGAGAAGGCAAGAGTGTCATATTGTGTCCTGAGCGTGTTCTAGAGTGTACACAGGACAAATTTTGATAAAAATAAAAAAACAACAATTTTGATTCAAGTGTTAGACATGTCAAGAGATGACACCGGTACAAGACCTCTAGCGAGGTGTGTGCATATTTTGGAAAATAAAGACTATAAATGTGCAATGCAGTAGTAACACATGGTGTCGTAACAAGCTCAACCAAAGGCAACCCAACCAATCCAGATCAAAAGGAGAAAAAAGGCAGCACAACCAAAGCTTAAACAATCTGCAAACCAAACTATTAGTCTATTACACAAAAGCAGACAAGCCCATAGCAAAAAGCAACAAACATAACAATAGAGTAGGAGATATCCCTAATCAAAACTCTAAACTAGAAATACCAACCACTTTTGTTAGACACGAATCGTGCATTTCATAAGTACATTGCAATGAATTTTGTGGTAAATTAAAAAGAGAAGTGTTGTGTACTTGTCTATTAGTGTAATATATTAGCGTATGAGAGGAAGTTGGGTATAAATTGCCATTTAACAAGTAAGAAGGGGGAATGGTGTAACTTTTTAGTGTGTCTGTCTACTCCAAAATGGATTGGATTGACTTCTACTTTGACCACCTCTATACTGTGAACATCAACTTTGAGAGAGAGAGAGAGAGAGAGAGAGAGAGAGAACATAGTGGCAGAAGTGGAGAAGAAAAAGCGGACAAATTTGGGTTATCAAATTTTGGTTGGCTTCTCTTGGTCACAAGTTACTCTGCTAGTTTGATAGTAGATTATGTTCAATTGTTTGTTTCAGAGTTTAGATTTCCAGCGTTTCTAATTAAACCATCATAACTTGGGTTAAGATAATATGTAGTTAGGTTTGGGGGAAATTGCTGAAACTTAACTTGATAGTGCAGAAATTTTGGGCCTTTGATTATAGATACGTTGGTAGCATAAGTTACACACTAAATCGATTGTTTAAGAGCTCGAACTAGGCTTTACTAGTGCTGAAACTTCAGATTTGAAGCTGACTAGTTCCTGTAATTATGTTGGGGTACTGGAAAATGAGTTGTTATACGCTGGAAATTACTCTTAAGCCGCGACTTAGTGTCTAAATTGCTGAAATTGAAGTCTCAAAGTGCTGGAACTGTTGTGTACTTGATGGCAGTGATGAACAGGAAGCTGAAAAGCTGCTTTTATGAACTCGGTTCAAGTGCAGAATTGTTGATTTAAAAGCTAAAAACTATAATTAAAATGCATTAGCTTTAATAAGGGTATTACATATTTTGAAAGTATAATGGATGATGGAGATTAGAAGTTTCGTGAATATGGATAGTGTTTTAGGCGTTAACGCCGGAGACTCGTCTAGTGTATATAAAAAATGAGCGTGGGACTTGGCTCATGGGGTCGTGTAAAGAGGTGGGCACCCTTGACATAGCTTCTCTTCCTAAATTGTCATATTTTTTAAGTACTCTAGAATGGATAATGTTCATGGTAGCAATACTAGCATGCTTATGGGGAGTAGTGCTACACGGGGTTTGGATATTTTGTGAATAATGACACTCGTTTTGCTTTATTTCTTTGATTATTAAGAGTAGCATTATTGAATATGGCAATGACACTTGTTTTGCGATCCAATGTGTAAAGTGACGTTCGTGTAAAGCTTACCTTGACAGCTTGTATTCAGTTGGCTGCAGCGGACCGCCAGAGGAGTTCCTTTTGTGTCTCACCACTCTCTTACCGCCGAACGAGTACAGCTTTTCCTGTAGTGACAAATCTCCTGGAACCATATCTTGGTAAGCGAAGGTATCATGGGTTGCTATCTCCCCTGGATGCTCGTACAAAAGCATAATTCCAACCTCTTTTACTTCAAAAGCACTTCTAACCTCTTCTCCAGTCCGATCATCAGTTGCTTCCATCGTGTGCACTGAAACCACTACCTCATCACCACCATCCAAAAGATCCCTGGAATTCCAATGACTTATGCATATCATACCTTCATTGGCTTTCGGTACACCAATAGACACTGGCCAATGTTCGCATTTAACATGCTTTGTTTTATTGTCCATCTTAATTCTCAATGGGACAAGAAAATCAGATGAATACAATTCATTCTTCCAAGTTGTATATACACAGCATATAACGAAGCCTTGGATCTGGTAATGAGCAAGTGAAGGAACAGGAATCGATAGGGAGCACCCTTTGGTCTTAATGCTAAATGCACTTGGAATCTCATCTCCGGGAAGGAAATAACTGTATACACCACTTTCAACCAATTTCTGCGTCACAAAAATAACGCAATTCGTAAAAAATAAAAAAGAGAGAGAGAGAGAGAGAGAGAGAGAGAGAGAGAGACTTGGAAAGGAAGCTTCTTCACTTGACTAATTGCAGACATGTTGCAGTAAGTAACAGCAGCTTCTATGTTTGAGAACCCCCACGCTTTAAGCTCTCTACGTCAGCCGCGCTCATGGATTCTAGCTTGAAATGACCCTCAATTTCAACTAGATTCCCACATTCCCCACAGAAAATGGTTAGTGGCCCTGACAAAGCCAACTGATATGACACTTTTTGTAGGGATGGGCAGCCCTTCACACTCAACTCAGAGAGTCCAATGTTCGATATCCCTGTAAGTGATGTTAGCCTTTTGCATGAATCTAAAAGAAGCGTATGCAGCCTAGTAAGATCTCTAACACTCTCTGGCAGACTATAGATATTATTTGCGCTTAGATCCAAGTACTCCAGTGAGGCCAGGTTACTAAAATCCAGGGGAAAATTGTCATTGAATAGATTGCAGTCAGCAAGACTTAATTTCACTAGAGAGCGTGGTAACTGAGAAGATGAAATATCTGGGTTTTTCCGGGGCATTGATTTGTGCAACCTTAGTTTTCCTCGCCATGATTCAACCTCCTCGGAAGGAGATTGCTTAACATGAAACCCATAAGTATGAAGCACTTTCAATGTACCCATTTTCCGCCCCTCTGATGGTCGCCAGTCAAGATTTGAGCAGCCAGAGATGATAAGTGTCTCAAGAGATTTTAGCATACAAATGTTACGAGGAAGCTTCTTGAGATTTTTACAATCTTCTAGATTCAGGAGAATAAGGCCTTCTAGCTTGTCAATGGATTCATGGATCTTAACCAAATTTACACAATCTTCAAGAATCAATTCCTCAAGATTGGGAACTTCAGAGAAGTCAGGAGTTTTTGTCAGCTCTTGGGAATGACTGAGATCAAGAATTTTCAATGCCTTACAAAACTGTGAAAACGACGAAAGGAAAGCTATAATTTCTACAAATTTATAACCAGTCTATTCCATAAAGAAGAAAGAAATTTTGAAAAACGAGTTACCTTAGTTCCTTTCCAAACTCTTTCCAAATTGCTATACTGCAAGTCCAAAGCAACCAAGCTTTCCATTGGAAAATCACTTGGTATGGTTCTTAAAGGAAATCCATGCCAACACAACCATCTTAATTTGTTGGGAAACTTTTTAAAGGGTCCATCGATTTGTACATAATTGAGCTGGAGTAATTTTAGTTTGTCCATGTCTGAAAAGGCATCGGTTTCCACAAGTGTTGACATGCTTGAATTGCTTAAAGAACTGTTATCTGGGTGCCTGGAGAATCGGTTGAAAACTCGTTTAACTGAATTGCCTAGGTCTGACAAGAACTTTTTGTCCGAAGTTTCTCCATGTTTGTCGCTTTTTCCATGACCTACACTAGATCTTGTTGTGGAAGGCTTATCTTCCTCTATCATACGCATGTCTAGGATAAGGCCTTCGATTTTGCATGTCCCCTGATTAAAAATATGGATGACAGTGGAAGCCAATTAGGAAAATGGAAGTGAAAAGACATCAATTACGAAAAGCACACAATAGATGCAAGGGAGGGAGCTCACACATACTTTCAGAGGAATGGGACTTACAGATTTTTCTCTCAACACCTCAAAAGAATCATTATGGCGCCATAATCTGCTACGGCCCCCAAGCTCCTTTGGCGATTGCTGCCGAACAATCTCTCTTCCCATGTCTTGAAGCAATTTGTGCATTTCAAGGTGCTTAGACCTAGACCCATCGATGGTTAGAAGGCACGTATCTATCAGATTCTGATGCCGATTGTTGTATAGAAATCACATTCATCTAGGATTTTGATTGTCCAGTCCCTACCCCGTCCCACAAAGAAACACGCAATGTGGAGAAACAACTCTTTGTCATGATCATCTTGTAAACAATCATAGCTTATCATAAGTACTCTAAGGATTTGACCGTCAGGAATTGCTTCCAATTTCTTCAATGCACTTTCCCATACGTTTAAGCTTCGCCTAGATAGAGAAGAACCCAAAACTTGAAGAGCTAAAGGAAGTCCTCCGCAGTGATGTACTACTCTCATAGCATGGTTCAAGAAATCTTCAATGGGATGAGCTTGTCCAAACGCATGCAAACTAAAGAGCTCAAGGGAGTCCTCCTTGTTGAGATGGCTGACCCGATGCACCTTATGAACTTCACGAGGATTTAACAACCTTTCGTGCCTGGTCGTTACAATGATTTTACTTCCAGGACTAAACAAGTGTCGCATACCAAGCACGGCATGCAATTGATCATCTTGATGCACGTCATCAAGAACAAGAAGAAGTCTTTTACTACCTATGGCATCAGCAATTTTAATAATCCCTTCGTCAACACAGCTGAACTTTTGCTTTCTCCCAATATCGGAAAGAAGCTGTTGTTGCAGTTTAACTAAACCATTTGGTTCCTGCGAACGTTCCCTAATATTTGCAAGAAAGCTACTTCCATCAAAGTTTTCTCTGTTTAGATTATAAACAAACTTGGCAATGGTTGTCTTTCCTATTCCACCCATCCCACATATTGCGATTACACTAGCACCCATCACCTCTTCTTGCAACCACAAATTAATACTTTCGACTTGTGGAAGTATTCCAACCAGAAAGGGGGTAATACTCAAGGCTCTGCGATCCAATTTGTCTCTGATCACATTAACAATTTTCTGGATAAATTTTGCCTCATACCTTCAAATCCCAACAAAATTGAAAAGTAGTCAGTTCCACATGTCGAACAAATTATACATCACTGAGGAAATCACATATGAAACGAGCTTCACAACTATTTCTGCTATGGTACAAATTACAAATGACTTGCTGGTCCAAGTCTGTAAGAAAGACTTTAGATGTATGAAAAAAACCATAAAAACCACTAGACAAACACCATCCACTTTTATATGGAATCATATGAACCGAGAGTCAAATAAAAAGCAATAGACAAACACCTCATACATTGGGAATCATGTGAAGCTGTAGACAATCCAACGCAATCACTTTCACCTTTTTTGGGGCTTTTTTAAACGGCCCTGTTTTAAAAACAAGACAAATCACATTTTTTGTGTTTTGAAAATTTTCAAAAATTTTGAAAAAAAAAAGAAAACAAAAACAAAAAACAGTAAACAAAAACGTTACCAAACGCCCCCTAAATAAACACAAAACTACATATGTATGGAGATCCACAAGCTCAATGTATACACAAAGGACACTCAATTGTTTCTGCCAAGGGCATGAAGATGATGCTCATCCATATGTACATTAAAATTAAACTACAAACTTACAAAGTCTGAGCACATAACTCGAGATGAAATGACAAACTCCAACCTTAATCTGAGCTCGCAGTTATGGCTGTATCGAGGACTACACCCATAGCAGAGAACTATACATCAATGCTATACCAACAAGAAGGAAAACATAATCCACCCAAAATCATTTACTATTCGGTTCATCCGAATGGTAATTTAGATGAATTTCCACTCAATAGTCCTCCCCATGAAGGAGAGGTCACTTCAGAATGAGCTCAAAATCCGATCCGATAATCTGTTTGATCGAAATCTGAAAACTAACAGATTGGATTTAGATATATCCGATCCGATATTTAGAAACTTTTTTTGGTTGGTCAAGCTTTGGGAGAATTTTTTTATTTCTAATTGCTTTTATTTGAGTTATATGCTTAATTTCTGCACATATAAAATTTAACCGGATTAGATTGGCTTTCTGGATGTAATATAGATTATAACAGAGTAGTACTATTTTCGAACCTAAGAAGTTAATTTGTGCAGCTACTAATTGAGTAATTTCTAATAGTTGATGTTGATGTGTATAGTGTAGACATTATATATAAGTACCACCTTCAAATTTGAGCCGTTCAAAACATGTTTGGAAGATCCGAATTGAGTGTCGTGCACAACGTGTCCTTACCCAATCCGCATACAGAATTCTCTCCTCCAAGAGTGAGAGAAAGGGGAAAGACTATAATACACACCGTTTGGTGTGTATCATACGCACCCTTATAAAAATTACGAATCGATTACCTCTTATTAATAAAAGTTGCGAGACGCACCAAAATGTTATGAATCATAGAAAATGTTACAAATCATATTGCTGAAAAATAACAAAATGCTAAAAAATGTTACGATTGCCAATGAGGTGACACAATATGGACCATACAATAAGTGCATATGGTACACACTTTTAAGAGGTGTGTATTGTAGCCATTCCCGAGAGTTAACCTCATCGTATCCCCACATATCTCATAAGTATTAGTATTGGATGTTTCGTACCGCTTCGGGCGCGTAGTTGTTAGGATTTTCTAAACCTCCCACAACGCTCCTACGGATCTTAGGAACAATGAATCACAGAAATTGCAAAAGCAAATAATGATGCGTAATGAAAAACGAAAGAAAAAAACGAGACACAAGATATACGTGGAAAACCTCAACGCGAAGAAAACCACGGGAGCCACACCAGTCCACTATGATATCGATCAAGAGTACAAGTCTTCTCGCAATCTCTCTGAGATGTGTGTTTTCTCTCGCCGTTTTCTCTAGCCTCTCTCTGTTTTTCTCTAAAAACGTCTCACCCTTATTACATGCTAACTGCAATATAAATAGGTCGGGCCCTATGGCTGAAATAACATACCGAGGTCCAAAAATATCGTTTTCCCTGCAGTGTGGTGTGCTCCTAAAGTCGTATCCCACACCCTCGGACTAAACCACTGAAGGTTGTCTACACCCCAACAGTAGCAGTATTAGATATTGAGTTGCTGTCTCGGGCGGGTATCTATGGCCAATACATATCGTATACCAATATGTTGCCACTAGTTTCAGTATACCCGTGCTTCATAGACATTATCAAATCATATTTCAGTAGGAGTGTATAATGTTTCTCTTCCACACGGGAATTTGCTCATTTTTCTTCAAAATCTATATTTTGAGATGTTATCAGTACTGCGTCTATATATTTTACCAGTTGACAAAGATGGAAGGTGATAGAAAAAGCTTCTAACACGCCTAGTAACTGAATATAAATGGGCTTTGTGAAGACTAATCTCTTCTAATAAGAATGCAGTGTGTACATTTCTACAGCATGATAGAAAAGCCACTCCGTTTTTGTAATGCTTACGCCTCATGCGAGTCTCTGCCTTATGATAAGAATGATTCAATGTGCGTTATTGGAATCCAAAAAAGTCGAATTTATGCAACAACAAAAAATCGTCCTGAGTTAGTGTATGTCCTCACATTTCAGTTTTAACCATCTTAAAACCATGTTTCGAAACCAAGTTTTCTTGACATTGAAAAACGCAAAAAGTGTCATTCCGATTCTCATGCTCTTGTTATTAAGCCAAATTGTCTCTGTTTTTGGCTAAAATATTCTAAAGTAGCGTGAAACCAAAATGTTATGACCCGAACCAAACCAAACTAGTCCAAGGACCAGACTGGCTGTAGGCCGGCGGTCCACCAGGTTGGTCAGCTATCAATTAGGATTTTCTTGTTCAGTGTGTGGGCTGCATTATTTGAAAAGCTAGTACTTTTCTGCAATCCCTCATCAACCAAAATCGTTTTGTCAATCCGAATTTGAACCTATGTGAACCCCTCACCCTTGAGGTACAAACACAACACCTGGGCTGCATTTTTTGAAAATCTAATACTTTTCCGCAATCCCTCATCAACAAAAATCGTTTTTCAGTCCGAATTTGAACCTATGTGAACCCCTCACCCTTGAGGTACAAACACAACACCAATGAGTGAAGCACAAATTGGCGCTCTTACACTTGAAAATAGGCTAAATACTGCGATTCAAAGGACTTCTTTAGGCCTGTTTTGCTCATTGGCTAGCTTTTGAGAGAGTCGTCGTAGGTTCTTTCTAGTCTTGACGTGAGGCGTTCCTTGCATCGAGGCAGCTCCAAAGGAGCCTGTTACTCCAAAGTTTGGTGAAATCCTGACTCCTAAGTTCGGTTTGTTTGGTTTTGTGATGTTCTGTTGGGATCCATCCCGTGTGCGCCGGATGGGCTTAGGCCCAGGATTTGTTAGGATTTACTTCAACTAACCCTAGAATTATAAATACTCTTGTAGTATCTCTTAGTATCGGGTGTAGTAGCATAATGTGAGAGATAATGGCTGAGAGTGAGAGGTGGAAACGGTTGTCGCTTCCCTAGAGTGGGAGCCGGTTGTGGCTCCCCGGAGAGGATTTTTGCATCTTGTATATTGTGTGAATATACATAAGGGAGTTTTCTTCAGATTTCTTATCTATGTTTGTGTGTGTATTACCCGGAAGCACAACACGCTTTGCCCAAAGTATATTGTAACGCCCCGAAAAATCCGGGAACGCTAATTGTTATTATAATAAAAGGAAAATACGATTACAAGTCTGACAAGGCGTCTTCTGCGCCGAATTACATTATTTAATATAGGGAGAGATCTATGGCG
>JAXBDA010010560.1:0-10298 GCA_036023075.1 Gaultheria prostrata
CTAATTGAGATCTATCAAACAAGATCCATATTGGATATAAAAAATATTATAAATTAGAAAATATAGACGATTTTTTAAGAGGTCCCAAATAGTGAAAATGGACCATTATTTTGGAACGGAGGGAGTATAACAGAGTTATTAAAAAATTTAAAATTTGGCATGGGTCTCTATATTTAATCCTATAGTTGAGAATACTTTCTATAAGAAGCGAGAGGAGCATCCAATTACTTTTAAGAGTAGAGTCAATAGAAGCCAAATCAACTATTTTCTAGTTAGATGCGTAGGTCGCTTGCTATGTAAGGATTGTAAGGTTATTCCCGGAGAGAGTCTAATGACACAACATAGACTTTTGGTGTTAGATATTTGTTTGAAGGTGAAACATAGAATAAGTAAGGAAACAAGAAGCCTAAGGGCTAGATGGTGATTCCTAAGAGGGGAGAAACTAGAGGTGTTCAAAGCTAGAATTTCTCAAGAAGTAAGGTGGGGAACGGAGGGAGATAGTGATAGTTTGTTGAATTCAACGGTGGAAAAATTAGAAGAATTTCAAAAGAAGTTCTTGGGGAGTCAAAGGAAAAAGGTCCTATCTCTAAGGATTCATGGTGGTGCAATGACAAGGTTCAAGCCATAATAAAAGCCAAGAAAGAGTGATTTAAAAATTTGCCAAATTATCGGAATGAGAATTTGTTTTTGAAGCAACAAGCAGGCTAGCAAGGAAGGTAAGAGAGTTGTTCGTGGATACTAAGTTGAGAGCGTATGAGGATCTAGACTCGATAGTAAAGATGGAGAAAAGGACATTTATAAGATCACCAAGCTGAGGGAAAGGAAAGGTAGAGACTTCTCTCAAGTAAGTGAAAGATGATGAGATCAAGCATAGATGGAAGACGTATTTAGAGAAGTTGTTAACCGGAAAACACGTCGTAGGCTTTGGCGAGGAGAATGTTAGTTTACTTGGCGAGAACATAGAGTACGAGTTTTATCGTAGAATACAAAAGTTCAAAGTGGCTAAGGCTTTGAGGAAGATGCAACCGGGTGGGGCCTTATGACTTGATAATATTCCTATTGAAGTGTAAAAAGGTCTAGGTGAAGTGGGGGTGATTTAGTTAACAAAGTTGTTTAACAAGATTCTTGTGACAAGGAAGATGCCCGGCGAATGGAGAATGAGCACCTTAGTACCTATATATAAGAATAAAGAGGATATTCAAAGTTGCACTAACTATAAAGGCATTAAGTTGATGAGTCTTACGCTGAAATTGTGGGAAATAGTTATTGAGCGTCACTTGAGGATTGTGACAACAGTGTCAGAGAAATAATTTGGATTTATGCCGGGAAGATCAACCATGGAAGCAACCTACATTACGTAGATTGGTGGAAAAGTATAGAGAAAAGAAGAGGGATCTCTATATGGTTTTCATAGACTTGGAAAAGGCTTATGATAGAGTGCCTAGGGATATTGTATGGTGGGTGTTAGAAAGAAAAGGACTGACAAAATGGTATATTGATGTGATTAGGGACATGTATAAAAGTGCCATCACTACCATTAGATCACCAACAAGGGAAACAAGTGAATTTCCATTAAGATTAAGTTTGCACCATGGGTCAGTCTTGAGTTTGTACTGTAGGGTTTCATAAGAAATCCTAAACCCAAGATCTCACGTCAAACTATTGAAGAAAACAACTTGATGCGCACCTGTTGCTATGGAGGATGAAAACCTTGTGTGTGTGGTTGTTTGTCTTCCACCTCCAAAGCCCTTCTCTTGATATTGTTCCTTTTGTCTCACACACGATGGAATGGTATGAGAAAAGAGATTAAGGTTTGGAGTGGGGACTTAATCACATATTTATAGGCCTTGGTTCCATCATAGCCCATCATAATAGATGGAACCCTAATGAGCTTTTAACGGTCTCTACACTTAATAATAAGCCCGCACCACTTAACGCACATGATGTAACCCAAATATGCGCTAACAGAGATTTGTCAATTACCCAGTTATATTTATTAGACGATCACAACTTAATGGGTAATACCGACACCACTCAAACCTTATTCGACAATATACAATATCTAATTATATAGTCTATGTAGGCCCACCTACAGAAAATTGCTAACAATCTCCCACTTGGGCCACATAGGTCATCCGGATATTAGACATTGTAAACTTTAAGAGCTCAAACTTTTGTTGTCGAAGTTTATGAGTGTCATCTCAAACAATCTGGTCCATTAAAAACATAAATATAGGATCAGGGCGGCCTTTGCCATATTTATCATGACAGGACCTATGCCTGGTCACAAATATCTATGTATTCAACGACATAGATCAAGTACGGAAGTGTAGCATGGAAATTACATGCAAACATGATCCTTTAGCATGCCTATTTCTAACTAGTCCAATCTTATAACTCAATAGAGTTTCTGAGTCAAGCATACATTCAAAACTTCATGTATATACCACAATTTGAAAATAAAACTTTATTTCAGAATCATCAATAAACCAAAAGTGATCACCACAAATGTCAAATAATTAATAATACGAGTAGCACAACTCCCATTAACAAAATACTTCACTAAAACTAACCACTCCTGTACGAGCTACATGCTCCTTAAACACTTTAGGTGGTAAGCCCTTACTATGCGGATCCGCAATCATGAGTTCTGTGCTAATGTGCTCAATTGACATAAGATGATTTTGAACTCTTTCGATAACGACAAGAAACTTGATGTCAATATGCTTTGATTTTGATGAACTCTTGTCACAGTTCAACAACTTTATTATCACAGTAAATCCTTATTGGCTTCTCGAGTTACCAACGCAACCATAGCGCTTACTTTGTTGCTTTATAGCAAGCAGTAACAAAGTCAGAGTCTACATATCCAACAAAATAGTTAGATTCTCCGATATGTGAGCATATCATTTAAATACATCTACCAAGCATTCAAACTGTGCACGCAATATTTGGATGCATACATTAGACTCCCTACTGTTGATGCATGAGGAATGTCTTCCATTTGTTTCCTTTCCAAGTCGTTCTTTTGGCATTAGAGCAAACTCATTTTATCATCCTTAGCAATTGGTGCATCACATGGTGCACAACTTTGCATGCCGAACCTACTGAGCACCTTATCGATATACGTCTTTTGTGATAAACCAATTATACCATGTGATCTGTCACGATGAATCTGTATGCCTATCACAAAAGATGCATCACCAAGATCTTTCATTTCAAAATTCTTTGAAAGAAATCTCTTAGTTTCATGTAATAAACATATATTGCAGCTTGCCTGTAAGATATCATCGACATATAACACTAGAAAAATGAATTTGCTCCCACTGATCTTATGATAAACACATTGATCCATAGCATTTTCCTTAAAACAAAAAGAGAAAATTACTTGGTCAAACTTTCGATACCATTAACGGGATGCGTGCTTTAAACCACAAATGGATTTCTTTAATTTTCAAACCAAATCTTCTGATCCTCTAGTCTCAAAACCTTCTGGCTGCACCATATATATGGTTTCTCCAACGTCATCGTTGAGAAACGCTGTCTTTACATCCATTTGGTGAAGCTCTAAATCATAATGAGCTACAAGTGCCATAATAATCCTTAAAGAGTTTTTCGATGATACCGGAGAGAGTCTCTTTATAGTCAATGCCTTCCTTTTTACTGAAGCCTTTAGCAATAAGACGAGCCTTATATCTTTCGATATTGCCCTTCGAGTCCTGCTTGGTTTTAAATATCCATTTACAACCAACATGCTTAACACCTTTAGGCAATTCGACAAGATTCCAAACGTCGTCGTCACTCATAGACTTTAACTCATCCAATGTGGCATTCATCCATTTTAGGGAGTTAACACTTTGTTTGGCTTGACTGAAAGATATGCGGTCATCTTCCAATCCTATATCAAACTCATGTTCTTGGAGATAAACCATATAATCATTAGGAATCGCTGATTTCCTCTCCCTATTGGATCTCCTAATTGGCACCTCTACTTGAGTTTGTTGTGGTTCTCCCATATTAGTAGGAGGCCGTTCGAGAATATTTTGGTGGGTTGCATCCGCATCCAGTACAAGTACAGCAGTGACCACCTCAATAGTCTCAACGGGAATCATAGGAATCTCAACTTGTTCCTCTTTAAATAAAAAATTCCTAATTTGTGCACTCCCACTACTTTCAACATCCTCAATAAACTTGGCATTATTCGTCTCAATAATGGTATTTGTGGAAGGGCAATAAAACTTAAAACCTCTTGACCTTTCTGAGTATCCAACAAAATAGCAGCTAATAGTTCTTGAGTCCAATTTTCTTTCATTGGGCCTATAATGCCGAGCCTCAGTTGGACAACCCCAGACATGAAAATGCCTAAGACTAGGCTTCTTTCCAGTCCACAACTCGTATGGGGTTTTAGCTACTGCTTTACTGGGTACTCGATTAAGAATATAAACTACATTCTTTAAGGCTTCTCCCCAAACAGAATCCTGTAAAGAGGTATTGTTTATCATACTTCTAACCAAATCTTTAAGGGTCCGATTTCGTCTCTCAGATACACCATTTTGACGTGGTGTCCCTGGCATGGTGTATTGAGGTACGATCCCACATTCTTCCAAGTATCTCGCAAAAAGCCCTGAACGTTGTTTGCCTGATCCATCGTATCTACCGTAGTATTCACCACCACGATTAGATCTAACAGCCTTAATTTTCTTATTAAGTTGATTTTCAACTTCTGCTTTATAGGCCTTAAATACGTCCAATGCCTGTGATTTTTCATGTATAAAAAACAGATACCTATAACGAGAATAGTCATCTGTAAAAGTGATAAAATACCGTTGACCATTCCAAGAAGCTGTAGGGAATGGACCACAAATATTGGTATGTATCACTTCTAAAACGTCTAAACTCCCTTTGGCACCAAATTTTCTTATGTTTGTTTGCTTCCCCTTTATACAGTTAACACATATTTTAAAATTTGAAAAATCAAGAGGATCAAGCATTTCACTTGACACAAGCCTTTCAATTCTCTCTTTCAAGATATGTTCCAAACGCTTGTGCCACAACACAGAGGAATTCTCATTAATTGATTTTCACTTTGTACCATAGTTGTCAACATGCAGAGTTTCATTAAACTTTAATTGAGAGGCATCCAAGTCTAACTTATATAAACTATCAACTAGAGATCCAGTACCAATAATATTCGAATTTTGATAGAGACTAAAAACTCCATGACCAAATGAACAAGTATAACCGGGTTTGTCCAAACTGGAAACAGAAATTAAATTCCGTCTAAATGACGATACATTAATAGTCTCATCCAAATCCAAATAAAACCAAATTCTAATTTAAGTCTAAAAACTCAAATTGCCTCATGAATACGAACTTTATTGCCATTGCCCATATAAATGAACCTTTTGGCATCACTGGGTATTCGACCCCTTAGACAACCCTACATGGACACACTTATGTGAATAGTTGCACCTGTATCTATCCATCAAGTGTTGGGTGGTACTTCAGCTAAATTAAATTCACAGCAAACAAAGCTAAATTGATTTCCTTTCTTTGCGAGCCACTTGTGATATTTGGGACAATCCTTCTTCACATGACCAACAACCTTTTTCCAAAAGAAACAGGGAACACATTTATCGTGTTTCTGTTGCACGGTGGTTTGTGAAGTCCCAGCATCTGCAGTTCCCTTAGTCTTATGATTGAACTTTCTTTTCTTAGTGCCCCAATAGCCATGAGAATGAGTTGCCAAGTGAGCACTTTCTGTCTTTTCTTGTTTCATCCTTTCTTCCTCTTGCACACATTGAGCTATAAGCTCATTAAGAGTCCATCTTTCCCTTTGAGTATTATAATTTATTTTTAATGGACCAAGTTGTGTCGGAAGTGAAATCAGAACGAGGTACACAAGAATTTCCTGAGAAAATTCAAGCTTTAGTGCCTTCATTCTGGTAACAAGATTGGACATCTCCATAATGTACTCCCTTATATTTCCTTTGCCAGTATACCGCATGGTGACAAGTTTGCTAAGAAGCGTACATGCCTCCACCTTTTCCGATGCAACAAATCGGTCTGTAATTTGGCTAAGGAATTTCTTGGCATTCTCTTCCTCAGGCATTGCACCTCGAATAGAATCAGATATAGAATGTTTCATTATCATAAGACTCATACAGTTAGAACGCTCCCACTTTTCATAAATAGATTTTTCTTCAGCTGTACTTTTATCAGTGAGCTTAGCAGGCTCATCGACATGCATTGCATAATCCAAATCCATACACCCAAGAACGATTGAAACATGCTCTTTCCATTTTGCAAAGTTGGAACCAGTAAGAGCTGGAATGTTGTTCAAATTTGCAGATATCAAAGATGCATTCACTATAATAACATAAAGAAAAGCTCACGATCAACAAATATCCATAACGCAATGATAAAAATAAGAAACTTGATTATAATTATCATGCAAAATTTTGTCTAACTATAGGGGCAAACAACTAGACAAACAGACATAAAATAAAAAACTTGATATTTATGTCTTTAGGGGTGGGCCTTGTCGAGAAACCTAACACATCATCATAACCAAGTCTTTGGACAATAATTATAACACGCAAGTAGTCTTCTCAAAAAATACATAAGGCTAGTTAACATGAACAATACAAAATTAGACCTAGCCAATAAAAAGCCTTCCTTTGGGCTGACAATTGAACGCCTAGGTAAATCTAGAAATTATATTATTCAAAAATTAACTACCCTATACCCTTTAAAATCCCGCCAAATAATAATTGTCACGCCCTCAAATTTTACAAAATGGATAACTAATATTCCACGTGAACGATCAACGAGTCCACGGTCAAGGTCAACTTACATAGTCAGGCCAAACATAAGGGAGCGAACCGTCTACCGTACCCAAATGTGATTACATGAGTTCTTAAAATGATTACAAGTTATGGGTCAACAGAAGAACCTCAAAATAGTTACAATGTCATCTTATCCAAAAATAGAAGTTCAAAGAAAATGATCAAATAACTCTTCTGTGAGCTTTCAAAATCATGCATGCACTTCACACATTCCATGTCATGCTCCTTCATGCTGAGTACCTGAAAATTTTAAGGGTGAGCTCACTAGCCCAGTGGGAAAACGTCTATCAATTCTAAATGAAAATCAGATGCTCAAGATGTGCAACAAAGAATAAAATCATTTTATAAGAGTAATAAATTTATGTAAAAGGATTATAAACACCACAAGAGTTGATAATCATCAATATAAACCAAGTACCGCCCTGTTGTATCCAATTCGTATCCGACACATCACATGTGTCCCTAAAACATTCATATCGCACTTGTCATTCTTTTGTTTCATCCATTATAATCCGGGCATATCCTTTCGAACCTCGTGCCATCCGGACATACCCTTTTGGGCTCCGTGCCATCCGGACATACCCTTTCGGGCCCTGTGCCATTCATTTAACTCATCAACATCATTTCATACTTATTTGTATCGTTTAGATGCCAATGCCATATCTCAACTCATTCCGACACTAAAAAAAAAACCTAAGTTGGTCGGTTATCGCCAAACTAAGCCGTTAGGTGTCAACCACGTAACACAAACCCCATGGGAAACTTATGAAATCATTGAACACACCAAATTAGACTCATGGCACACATATCTCGAAGTGTCTCAAGTCATACATAATGTTAATAGCCCGCATGTCGCACGAAAATGGGCCATGAGGGTCAAAGGAATGCCAATCTACCAATCCAATCAATAAGAAGGTCGGTAAGGAGTAATATTTTAAGTAAACAAAACATTGGAGAAGGCCTAAGACAGTCGAAGGTAGAAAAGGGAGCTCAAAAGAGTTTTAGGGTCCAGAGCTCTCTGGTATTGATACTTAGAAATTGGGTATTGATACCAGGTACACAACAGAAAAACAGAACCTGCTGGTATTGATACCCAGTCTCAGGGGTATTGATACCAGGTCATTTCGCAGAAAATTTGCACAGATTTTCATATTCAAAGGGAGGTTTTAACCCAAGCAAAAGTAACTTGAAATACATCAAAAACATGCCTCAAACATTACCCAAACACTTAAAGATCCAAGATTTATATGAAATCAAGCTTTATTATGGAAATGAACACAAGAAAAGGAATGAGAAAGCTATACACACACACCCACATCATATTTACATTGAGAATGGATAGAAATCCCCCTACCTCAAGTGGGAAAAGCTAGACTCCAACAAATGAGCAAACCCTAATCTTTCTCCAAGCTTCAACCAAGATCTACACCTTCCGGAGCAAAATGAGCAACACCCGAGTCTTGAAACGCGTAGAGGAGCCAAGACTTGGCAAGAGCCTTGAAGGTATTTGTGTGAGAGGGAGTAATTTTGGTGGAGGAAGAAGAAGAAATGGAGGAGAAGAGAGAGAAAGAGAGGCCGGCTGGATAAGGGGAAGGGAGGTGTGTTCTCTCTCCTCTCACCCACCACACACCCACATATAACACAAATAATTACACCCCAAGTCCAAAATATGCTTGTGTAATGCAATGTGACCCCATATCACTTAAAACACACTTAAACTCATCACTTTTACATTATGCACATTTCCACACATTACCCAAATGTTATTTCCGAAAAAATAATATAATTATACGAGTCTTTACATTTTACCCTCCTTCGAAAAATTTTGTCCTCAAAATTTGCTGAAGTACCCATTCAACAACCACGTAAATCATGCATAAAAGTGGACACGTGTCTGACACGTATCCTATGAAATGCAGTAATTAAACCATGTACTCACATCGATTATGCCGAAAACACTCCAGATACTTCTCTTTCATCTCATCCTCTCTTTCCCACGTCGACTCCTCACTCCCAAAATTATTCCATAATACCTGGACTAGCCGAATAGTTTTACTCTCTAATATTTGCTCAAACATGTCTAGAATGTGCATCGGTTTCTAAGTCATGTTTGGATCATTCTAAGATACGAAACGATTAGGTTCAATCCGTCTCTAAATGCAAAATCATAAGTACCAATTTTCATCACCTTATAGTCATAAATTTTCTAGGCCCATTACATGCACTAGTTTCCTACATCATACCTACGCCACTGCATTCCACTAAAATCACAATTAATTCACGATTCCCCGAACACCCAACCCAATGACTTTATCATACACTTACTCCCTTTTTCTAAATATAGAAGTCGAAGACCTTTATAACCGAAGAGAATTTGGATCCTCTATTACCCAAGCAATAGTGCCAGCTCCTAAACGTAGACATTTAGCTACAACAATCAAACCTCACATTCCGTCATAACCACTAACCAGGGACGTCAACATGCTTAACCTAGATTCACTAAATCGCTACTTCTAGAATAGGATCACGGTAAATCAGCCTCATATGACTACTATCAATTTAAGTTTTCCCAAGTTTCCAACCTCACTCAAGTCCATTCGTCACCAATTGTTCTAACACCCAAATCTTGGAATGAGAAGCTTTCTCTCACAATACTACACTACCATCTAACACCCGCGACATGGTTCGGTTAGCCAACTCCCACATCCTCTTTTCTCATCTCACGACATTGCATATCCCTTTACTCACCCTAATTATCCACATTCTCACGTACCACACCCATATAACTTCTCTTTGTCAACTTCATCTATGCTAGGCCAGAAACTTAAACTCTTCACGAAACCGTAACCGGTTCATCAAACAACGCGCTCTTCTAATTAATCTCTTAAGGTATATCACAAAAGCAAGACTAAAGGACGATATAACCCAACTTTACTCCCCCTTACCTCAACAAACTTTTTCGAATAACACCTTGAAGTTTGAACACTCTAAGCTGTCCGATACATCCCCACTCCCCAAAAGTAATAGAGCAATTTTCTCCTCTTCGATATTGTTAGAATACCTATGGGTTCCACTAATGTGAACTCTAATTCCTTCGCTAAATCATCATTCATCATCACGACCAACCCACATGTGATATCTTCCCTATACCCCACAACATTTATCACCAAAGTTCAAGACTTAAGTCAATCGCAATGAGGTTTATTTGGGCTCACATTCACATCTAATCCTAAGAGACGCTTAACATCCCATCCACAATAGCAACCAGTTAGGAAACCTTGATACCGGAAAACTGTGATTCATAACTATTACACTTATTAACTTGTAACGCCCCAAATTTCTTAAACATAATTTAAATACATAAATCCACGTGGCAAGACAAAAGTCCACGGTCAACATTTGACAAATCTTCCAAGGTCAATATAGTTACATCGTAAATCGACCGGATAC